>JAEIIJ010019813.1:17827-31987 GCA_018904815.1 Drosophila ogumai | reverse complement strand
ATAATTTTATTCAACATTTCGTACATGGCTTTATAAAATATTCTTAATCCAAGATACTCATTAAAACAAACTAACTCGAATTGAAAACCAATTAGTTTTCGCAGTGTAAAAAAGTAACTCCCTTCTTCCTCCTCATGAAGTCTGTATTAAAACCCATAATTAACATTTATTTGATCAATAATTAGATGCATTTTTGAGCTGATACCTTGCAGTTGAACTGCAGCTATTGTTTATTATTTTCCTCAGCTTAACTTTGTCTTTTAGATGGTATTTTACGAAAGTAGTTATTCAGTCTTTGAATTGAAATATTAATTGAAAAAAAAGGATTGTGACAAAGGACAATGAATTTAATATCATCAGAAACATAAAACCAAAGTAATGTTCAATATCCTCCCCACTCACACAAAAAAAATAAACCAAAAAACATGAAAAAAGTATGTACAATTTATAAGGTATACAACTTAAGCAAATATAAAACCACAAAACTTTTCACAATTATTCACAATTGTTAACAAAAAATCACACTTAACACTAAAGGTTATTTCTCAGCATAGTTTAAGTTCAGGATGTACTGGACTTGGGACTGTGAGTTCTGGACATCCCCCTTCCATTCCCAAACTTATATATATAATTATAGGTTTCCTAGGGAAATATATGCATATGTATATATCATTATGGGAACCTTCGTTCTGCTTTACTCTATCGTGATGTCTTTCGTTCGCTTGAGTATAACCGCTGCTGATTCACATACAGCTGCAGCGGCGGCACCTGGCCCAGCAAGGGAATCGGCGGTGGGGGAGGAGTCAGGTCCAGCGGCGTTGTAGACGCCGACGAAGGGCTGGTGGTGGAGCTCATGCTCGAGGTGCTAGACCGATTCGACAAGGATTGTGCCGAGCGCGTTCTTCGCAGGGACTCTGCTCCCTTGGGTGGCTTGCCGCTGCCCTGCTCTCCATAGCTATGAACCCGACCAACCACCTTGAGGTTAGTCCTGTAAGGTGGATGATCCTGCGCCGCCTGGCTGTAATAGGATTTCCTCAGAATACAACAAATGGCCAAAAAGGGTATGGCTAGAATTCCACAAAAACCCACGGCTATGATAAGCAAAACATCCACGCCTTCGGCTCGCCAAAAGTTTAGGGTATTGGCATGTGATTTAAGGAAATCTGCTCCTCCAGTATCCAGAATCAACTGGATTTTACGCACAGCTTTGTTGGCTGGCCCGGCAGAGTCCTTGCTTATCAAACGCTCTTTTAGTTGAACCATTTTCTCCACATAGCTAGTGTTAAGGGTGAGCTGCCTGATCCCATGAAGCAGGGCATCATAGGCTATGGCATCATAGTTAACTGTCAGGGAGACACCATGTTGCATCAGTCTCTGGGCCATCACCTCCTGCTCGGCTAGAATGGGTATGGCAAGTATGGGCTTTTGACCCGCAACCGATTCCCAGACGCTCAACTGCCCGCAGCTACTGATGAACATCTTCACCTGCTGATGCCGCAGAATAGCCTGCTGTGGCCACCAGTCGGCAATCATCACATTCTCGGGGAGGGTTAACTCAGCTGGAAACTCCTCCGTTTCCCATTTAAACAGAAAATGGAACTCGGTGAGGTGACCAAAGACATCAAGCAAGATGGAAAGCTTTTCTGGCGGCAATTGAGCTGTCTGGACATCGGCACCCAGACTAAAGTAGATAACTCCACTGGTGGCAGTCTCCATGAAGGACAGTAAGTGCTGGAAATTAAAAAGATCTTAGAAAAAATTTTTTTAAATATATAAAAAACTCACATTTGGCAACTGAAGTCCATTCGAAGGGGTTAAATGCAAGCCCCCCACCTCCACCATATTGGGCAAATAAGCCCTGGGATAATGCAAACCCGGATGAGAGTTGATCAAGGCCAAGCTTAGATTCTTGGTCAGATCTCTGTACAGCGGCAGCTCCTTAACGAGCAGCTCAAAATGATTGGTGTACACCGATTGCTGGGAGATCAGGTGGAAAAAGTTGTAAGTCAGCCGCTCAAAGGTGCTCATCAGGGAGTTAACAATCCTCTGCTTGGTGTTCATCCTCTCCGTGAAGGGCAAAAAGTTGCTGGGATCCAGGGACGAGGACTGGGGATTGCCAAACATATTGTTTAGCCAGGAATTGGCGCCGGTGGGACTGATAGCAACGGTGGGTATGCCATAGTAGAAGGCCAAGCTATAAGATTTTTTGTAAATATTTCAATTATTCAGTTTTAAATATATAATCTCCGTAACTCACCCTAGCAGAGCATCGCTCAGAAACAGGTCCACTATGAGTAAATCGAATTTCTCGCCGCTGGTCAGGAGTTTTCTCACCTGACCATCGGACAGCAGGATATCCACATTGGTGGTGCCCGCATAGATCAATCTGGTGAAGCGCTCCATCACGCTCTGGGCCCGCATTTCCTCCGCCTGGAAGCTCATGCCCATGTCCAGCCAATTCTGACGGAGACCCTCGATCCGTAGCTCCCGGATCCTTGGGATTTCTGCATCCTCCACGGCGTGTGGACTGATCAAGGTCACGGAATGATTTCCGGGTTGACTCTCAACCAGTTCCTGCAGCAAGCTCCGCCCAAAGAGATAGTGCGATTTCCATACACTGGGAAAAACCGCCAGTATATTGGCACCTAAGGCGAAGCCGCCAAGCAACGAAGCCAGCAATAGCCGCAGGAGATGCATTCTGTATGCAGGAACAAAAGCCGCACTAACATCCGCATCTACAACTACTGTATCTACATTCGGCGTTTCGTATCTGTGAAGTTTTTGCTTTTCCGGTTTTGCAAAAACACACAAGCTCACACACACGCACACACACGGAAGCAAACACGCGTATAAACACGCACACGCACACGTAGAGCGGCCCCTGCTGGGCGTCTATTATTATCTGCTGCCTTTACTTATAGTTATTCCGCCGATTTTCATCATTTTGCGGGCCACGAATCAATGGCACAATGTCGCAGGCGATAATTAAACACTCGGTTGGTAAATAAAAGCAACGAAAGTGAAAAGAACGGCCAGCAACAACAATGCGGCGCTAATGGTGTTTCGGGGCGAATGGCAGCTGTTGGGTGCAGGGATGCCAACTTGGCTTTTTATAGTCTTTTTGGTGTTTCTTTTTGGGGATGTAGAATTTATATTTATTTGTTTTTTTATATGATTATATAAATTATAATAATTATAAAAATATAATATTGCAGAAATGGAAGAAAAGCAAAAGCGGAATGGCAGCTTAAAGTGAGCGACTTTCACATGTATTCAAATGTACCGACGCTGAATTTTCGAAATCACTGTAAATGCAATTGAACAGTTTAGAAATATATTATTAAAGTTATGAAGCTGTGTATTTTAAAAGCTAATCGCTGAATCGCTTAAATTTACAATTTGAACTAATAACTTGCTCCGTGCTGTGCTCGATGGCTCTGCGGTATTTTTCTGCTCTCCGACCAACGGTCACACTCTCCTATCTCTCTGGTAAACAATTTGAAAATTTGCATTTTACTTTAGTTGCTAAATCATCCGCGCAAATTGTTCAACAAAAGAAGTGCTAAATTGAATAATTGCAGGGGCAGCCAGCGGATGAGCCAAATAAAATAAAAAATAAAGCACAACATAACACCAGACCAGACGACAAACAAACCGATTTTGCAATTTGGCACACAGCCAAAAGAGGAAAGAACGAAAAACATTAAAACAAGAACAAAAGGTGAAATATTTAACCGCAAAAAATACACGGTGAACAAGTGAAAAGAACAGCTGGCCGATCTCAGGTGGTGCGCGTCGGCAATTGAATTAATTTTTTATGTTAACGCGGCCCTAAGTACACAGATACGAAGATACTAACAACAACAATCTGTGGATAAACCGGCAACAGCTGAAATTAACGCCAGTAGACGAAACGGGCTTACGTAAGCCACTTGCAATTACAAACGTTTAAAAAAAGCAAGAGTCCGAAAATGGCACAAGTATCCAGTGAGTATTTTGTTTTTAACCTGCCTTATAAATTAATTGGAATTAAACTTGCAAATTAGTAAAGTTCCGAAATCAATTTAAAACCTTTGGATTGTTTATATTTAGTAGAATTATTATTTAACAACAATAAATTCGTATAATTTTTAAGCTTATTTTGTTTTCATAAATTACAACAGATATGAAAATTAAATTTTACATATTTTAGTAACCGCTTTTGTGTTAAAATATCACATTTTATAGCATACTTTAAGAGAACTTTACTATTTGAGATTAATGTTATCTTTAAAAACACTTCTTTGAAATGATAACCTTATTTTATGAATATATTTTTCTTTACTCCTTAAGTTTTATGTTGGAAGAATATTTATTATAAAATAATAAACAATTTCTCCCCCTCTTTGTAGCCCTCATCGATGTGGACAAGCCCCTCTTTGACCTCAGCAGCTTTGCTGGTCGCTTCCAGTACTTCGCCTGGATGACGGATCCCCGAACCGTCCTGGTCTCCAGCGATCGCCTGCTGGAAGCCAAGACCATGATCGAAAAGTACCGGAAAGGCGAACAATCACCGCTGGTGAAGCCGGAAGAAGTTCATTACAACATGAAGCTATATAATTCGGCCTTTCATCCGGATACCGGCGAACTGCAGAATTTCTGCGGACGTATGAGCTTTCAGGCAAGTCTCGTGATGGTTGTGCGGCACGTGGGCTGATCCCTGAAATAGAGGCGAAGACGTTGTGAATGAATGGGTTGCCAACAAAAATAGAGAGAAAAAAAAGAAAACAAAAATAAATAAGAGAAAAGCATAGAGGCACGAACTTAACACTAAACTACAGGGTATTTTATCAGCATCACCTGAAGAATTATCTTTTAAAATTGTAAAATAGGTTATGAGAGTTTAGTTAAGATAAGTGGAGGCTTCTTCAGGGTTACAATGGTTTACAAGGTTCATAATTGATATATAAACGGAAATGAAGGTGAAATTAACAACACAAACAATTCTTAGAAATTTTAAATTCATTATTTGAAGACTTATATGAAAGAAAATAATTATTTGTAAACCATTACTAAGCTTACCTCTACCTTACCCAAGCTTAACTTATATTTTATTGTATTTTTTTGCCAACAGTTTTGTTAATTAATGATTATTTTTTACTAATTGCCTTTTATTTTTTAGGTCCCCGGTGGCATGTTGATCACCGGCGGCATGCTGGCCTTCTACAGAACCGTTCCAGCCGTGGTGCTCTGGCAGTTCATCAATCAATCCTTCAATGCCGTGGTCAACTATACGAATCGCAATGCCAATTCACCCACCAGCGTTACGCAGCTGGGCGTGGCTTATGTTTCGGCCACAACGTCCGCTTTAATAGCCGCCATTGGATGCAAGAACTATTGGTCCAAGAAGGCGAGTCCATTGTTCCAACGATTTGTACCCTTTGCTGCTGTGGCGGCGGCCAATTTTGTCAACATTCCGCTGATGCGACAGAATGAGATACTCAATGGCATAGAGGTAAAAAATGCGGATGGAGAGATTGTGGGACAGAGTAGATTGGCTGCCATTAAGGGTATAGGAGAGGTGATTGTGTCCAGAATTGCGATGGCAGCGCCCGGTATGCTGATACTGCCTTTGATTATGGAGAGACTGGAGAAACTGCCCGCCTACAGGCGCATCAAATGGATAAATGCTCCCTTCCAGACCCTGATGGTTGGGTGCTTGTAAGTGAAGTCACACCAAACACCTTTTCTGATTATTAATTAATATATTTAAAACCCTTTCAGCCTCTGCTTTATGGTGCCCACAGCCTGTGCTGTATTCCCGCAGCAATGCTCTCTGGACACATCCACCATGCGCACCTTTGAACCGGAACTCTATGAGAAAATGGAGAAGCACACAAGAGGCAATGTGCCCCAGCGAGTGTATTTCAACAAGGGTCTGTAAGAAGTTGGGTTTTCGGAGCAGGACAATAATGTGTTTGGTAGTTGTCGTGTTTGTTTTGTAGAGCATTTATTGTATACAAATCGCGCAATATTTGGCCGTCGTTGTTCCTTTGTCTTTTGTGTCAATTGTTGTAGTTAAAACTAAGCTGAAAAGAATCTCAAATCTATGGAAAATTTTAATATTCTAGCCGTGTTTCAGGTTTAAAGGAGGGTTTTCTTTAATACGAATTCAAACTTAAAGTGTTTAAAAAAGTTAAAAGTGATAATTTTTAGAAAAAATAGAAAGCTGGAAATATATAGTCTTGCCTTTAGTATATATTTAAGAAATTATTCAAATTATTTTTTTACAAAATTAAAGATATATAACCCAATTGTTCCTATGGCAGCTATATAATATTAATGGAATCTTTATCATTTTCCCAAAATGTTTTTTTACTCAAGTTTCCAAAAGCTTTATATATCCTGTTTCTAGCTTCCAAAAGAAAAGATTTCATGTTCACATTAACTTTAAAAAATAATTCAAAAAATGGTAATTCAATGAAAGTAACACCTGAAACATTTGATAATTCTTTAAATATTTAGCCAACTAACTTGTCATGTACTTAATGGGTATTATTTTTGTAAATGTCCTAAAATGTGTTCAAAAATTCTGATATTTCGAAATATGTTCGGTGAAGGTATTAAAAACAAAGACTATAATCGGTTTTAACAAAATGTTAACTCAGCTAATTAACTGAAACTGAAGCAGATTTTTAATTGAAAAATTCTTAAGAATGCCCAAAGATAAACTAGGTTCTAAGCCTCAAATATCAAGTAAAAAATGTATACTCAAATTTGCAGTAAAAATGGTCTTGTAACATCAATTAGATCACTAACTTGGCTCATGTTTCTTTAGTTGTTAGCTTTTAGTTTACTCACATGTTGGTAATAAATGTTAAAAAAAATAATACACATTTCTTTACGGGTTTTAAAAACGGTTTTATTAGTTATGTATGTTCTGGTATCCTGTATAGGTATATATAGTATATATGTATATATATCATTATACATAACATTTTTTGCGGGGCTTTCGTTTATTTAGATATTTGGTTTTTTCATTTCATCGTGTTGTAAAGTTTACAAAATGTGCAAAACACAACTAGGTAGCTATAGAATATTCCATTTCGTCCTTTAAACGTTGTCACACTTGTCGTCTTTATTGTTTGGTTGAAGCTGCAAGGTGCAAATCATTTTTCTTTGGACTTTTTTTCTGTTTGTTTCAAGGTACAATTTCGATTTTCATTAAAATGTAGTTTAGGTATTTGTATTTATTCTTTATTTTTACTTTGCTTTTGTTGGCACTGGCGCTTAAAAATTCTTATTAATCTCATGTGCTAAACATTGATGGGGGAAAAATTCAACACTCAGATGGTACAATGTATGTAAAAATTGTGGCTTGAGAAAACGAGAAAAAACAAGATTCAACAAATATTCTCCCAAATTTTCATTTCGCTTGTAAAAATTGTTTGTTCTTGTGGCCTTTTTTGTGCTGCTTTTAAGTATTGAAATTTGTCACATGGATCATCAGCAAACATTTATTTATTTATATTTTTTAAAACATTTTCCATTTACCTTAATTTATCGAATATTAAGTGGCAAAACTTTCGATACACAATTATTTACTTGGGGGGGCATTTTGAGTAATTTTCTTTTTCTTTCTATGCCGCTTCCAAAGTAGGTAATATATTTTATTTTATACTGACTGAGGCTTTTTCAACATTATTAAATTGGCATTTTTGTAACTTGCTTAATGCGTAAGTTATTCTTTGTTTTTTTATTTGGTTTCTGGCGCTTAGCTGGGAAAGCTCGTTCGAAAATCGTAGGGGGTTTTCCACTTGCAAAAAATCTTATTGGCTAACAACAAGCTTCCTTTTCAACAGGAACTTCAATCCGTATTTTAGCTGCCTAATCTCCAAAATTCATTTCCATTTTCAACAAAAATAACAAAATTCCAGCGAAACTCTGGAGCACCCGAAGAACCCCACCAAATCGCAATCCTTGTCACAGGCATTGGACTTATTTCCTGAGCTTTAAAATTTAGAATATTCTGGCCATAAAACCACTTACCACATCTTAGCCATTATCTTTGCCATTTTTTACCATCTCTTTACCAAAATCGAATCAGTCAAGCTTTAGCTGGAAGCAAATCCTAGCCTGGGGCCAAAGAACTCGTTCTTGGCCCTCATTAAAAATCCAACTAACTTGTCTCAGCTTGTTCGCTTTCGTTTTTCTTTATCAAATTCTGCCTTTAACTCGGGGTTTTCCTCTACATTTATATAAATATTATTTTTTATGTTGCGCACAGCCTTATTTTTTCCAAAAAGTTTCTGGGTTTTTATATTAGTTTATAAACCATTTATTTTTCAGAGTTTGCTTTCATTTGGTTTTTCGTTTTTTATTTTTTATTTTTTAAACTTCACCTGATAAATTTTGTACCAACATTGCCCGACTGACATACAACTTTATTTATTTTTTATATCCATTAAATAACAAATTATCCCTTATCCTTTGCCTTTCGTTCCATTTCCTGTCCCTGTTCCAGCATCTTTAACATTTTTATTTGGTAGAAATATGTTCCATCATAAAAACCCTTTACTTTTACCTCTATTTGTGGTCTTTTGCCCTTTAAAAACCATAAAAAAGTTGTTGCATGGAGTTTGGGTTTAATTTGTTTTTTTTTTCTTTTTTTGTGTTGTGCAAAATGTTTGTATTTTATTTTGTTTTTGTTTTTCATTTTTCAATTTTAAAATATTCGATATTCGGTTTTTAGTTTCGCTTTACACTTAAATATGACTTGGCATTCAGTAGTTGTATTTATATAAAGGGGATTCTGGGTACTTCCTTTTTTCTCAACAAGTTTTACATTTATAAACGTTTTTTTTTTCGAGTTTAGTAAAAATTACAACTAAAAATAAAACTAAATATGTATTGTGTGTGTGTTGTTTAAAGTTTTCAATTACTTTTATTTTTTCTCTCGGCTTGACTTGGCTTACGAGTTAAATACATACAAACATGTACACTGTGGTGTATATATATATAAATATATTTTATATATTTTGTAGTTTGTGGTTTTCTTGTAGTTGCAGTTTGTAGTGTGGATAACATTGGATTTTGTTTGCATTATTAGACCTTAAAATCGTACGTAAACATTAAATTATTTATTATGTATTAATTAATATATTTTCTTCAAACTTCAAACTTCTTTTAGTTGGAAATTTCAAGTTTGAAGCGGCTCATATGTATGGGTTTTTTGGGGTTTTTTGTGGGAAAAAAGCTTTGCTATTTAGACCGCCGTCTCGTCACCACCATCCTCCTCCTCCTCCTCGGCCATCTCCTGATCCCGATGCTGCTGCTGCACTACCTCAACCACGGAAACCGCCTCTGCCGTTGTCGTTGTCGATGTGGATGAACTGGTGGTGCTGGCCGGCGACATATTATCCGGATTAACGGCCAGGGAAATGGGCGGCGGTGATGTGGCCACGGCTGCTGCCACCAGCATCTCCTGACTTGGCGGCAGCACAAAACTCTTCCCGCCCAGCTGATCTCATTTGAGACCCGTGTCCGAGGACGGTGTCCAGCGATCGAACTCGATTCCCGAATCGGGCGACACACCCGTGGCCTTGGCCAAATGGGCGGCCATAAAACCGCCGGTTTGCATGCATTTGCAGTCCGGCGCAATGCAATTGCAAGAGAACTTGGAGCCGCGGCCGCAGCGCGAGGCCACCACACTGGGATTCGTGGTGAGCACATTCGAAACGGAGCTAGCAGGTGATGATGTGGAACCCAGACCCATGCCCAGGCCCAGGCCCTGGCCAACGACACTGGTGCTCATCAGCACTCCGGACTCGTCCATGGCCTGTCCATCGCCGGGACTCAATCGCAGTTGGCTCTCGAAGGACTGCAGCTGCTGCATGAAATGGAAGTTGGGCGATACATCCGGCTTCCGGTCGCGGACCATCATGAAGGCGTCGTTGAGACTCAGTCCCCGGGTGTGCATCAAGTAGGCGAGCGTCACGGTTACCGAGCGCGACACCCCGGCCAGGCAGTGGACCAGCACCGCCGAGTTCGCGGACCGCGCTTCCTCTGTAAATTTTTGAAATAGAAAAGGCATAACATTAGAGATTTTCAGTGATAAAATGACATGATGTCATAAAGCTAATGCAGCATGTTCTGTACAACAAACGTTTTTATTATGGTTGCAAGGTCAAAATCCCATTAAAAACCATGAAAAATTTGTATATTTAAATACATTTTTGAATAAATTTATAAATAAATGTATCAAATAAATTTTTAGATAAATTAAAATATGAATATATTTGATTTATTTGTGTGTTAGCGAGAATTCAAGTGAATTGTGGATTTTAAATCAATTGAAAGGGCGTTAAAAAGTATGAAATAATATAATTATGGAAGGAGAATATAACATATCGAGAAAATATATTAAAAATTTTAAATATTTATAAATATTTTAAATTCTTTGCCGAACTTAAAATGAAGGATATATTTTAAGAATAAAATATTTTGTCAAACTTTTGTTCACAATTTGTATAATTATCTATTCAAAACCTATCTTAGTGGCACCCCTGTTAAGGTTTTACCCTAAACCATTGCTTTTAAAAGATAATTTAATCCAAACTTACCTATAAACTGTATGGCATCTGGGAAATGCATGGCCAAATCCTGTGAATAATGATCGGTAATGGGAATTTGCAGATACTTGATAATGCCCAATTTTTCAAACTCATTTGGCAAATCCGGTGTCACATTCAGCACATACTATAAAAATCATAAAAGAGAATTTCGTTAATAATTTATTTAAGCTACCTTAAAGCGATTTAATTGAACTCACCTTAATGTTGTACCTTTGCAATGCATTCGAGTCGCAGCTGTGCGAGGCATTTCCCAGGAACAAAAGTCCTGGAATTATCTCCACGGGCGCCTCATTGAAATTGTGGTGATGATGGTGATGATGATGATGGTGGCCGGTGCTCTCACAGTCCGATGATTCGGCCGAACTGCTGCACGCGGAATCGGAATGCGGTGTGGAAATGCGAAGGGATCTGTAGCAAGGAAAACAGGATTATATAAATATTTTGCAAGGCCTTAAGGTATACAAATAACTTACCTAAGACCCATTAACTGATCGGTCTGTACATTGCGACTAGATTCCATTTCTTTGTTGTGCGGCTGGCTATCATCCTCGCACCATTCCGGAAACGCTTGGCGAAAACTGGAGAAGCCATCTGAAAAATATGCAGAGAGAGAGGTGGAAACTTTAGAATGCTTTTTGAACTATGCGCATAGCTACACTTTTTGTGTGTCATTTGAGGAGAGCAGTCAGCCTCTGGAATTCGACGTTCGTTATGCTTGGCCAAGTGTAGCCCTTTTGGGTCTTTCGCGTCGCGTCTTTGGTAACACGACATGCTATGCCGCTACTGCCTGCTATTAGCCCAAACCCCAAACCAAGTATGCGTGAAAATTCTTGCTAGCGAATCTCATTCATAAAAAAAAGGGTTCAAGAGGAAGTGGGGAGTGCAGAGTGAGATCTTCTTTTCTTCAATTGGAAACGGAAGTGCGCGACTTGGCGTATCAACGGAAATGCTGTTTCTATATTTATAAGCTTGAGAATGGTATGGAAATTGTCATCAAAAAACGCAAACTGCTGCTGCTCATCAGCATAACGCAAAACGGAAGCTTACAATTTTCTACTTGGCGCACAATAAAACGCCAACAAAACAAATAAAAAGCAAAAGAGCATAAAGCAAATTGAAATAAAGCAGAAAAGTTCAGTGTTATCAACAAACTTATTGGCCAGCCGGCCGGCCAACGGGTGGTATACGCACTAAACTCCTCCACTCTCAATCTCTGTGCACTTTCAGCTGAACTTTATAAATAAACCAAGATACGGCCAAGGGATTGAGAAGGGGTCTTTGCTATTTTTACCACCACTGACGGAGGAAGAAGCGGCCATGGCCATGGATATCAATCCGCACAGAGTATGACATGGCAAACTGCATTTGATAGCAATTTCCTCCTCAAACAAACTCGGTTCGACTTTGAGCTCCATCGAATGGTTTGGAAAAAAGTGGAAAAAAAAATGAAATGAAATATGTACATACATAGATGCAAATAAACTTTGGTTGGGGTGGCAAAACACATACAAGCAAACATAACTCGGAAACGCGCTGGCTAAGCTCTTTTAATGGAAAACGATTTTGTCAGGGAGCAAATAATTTAAGCGAGGTTATTTCACGGTTTTTTGCAAAATATCAGTTTGAGCATTTAAATGAAGAATGTCACATTATTCATATATTTATTGTAGGTTAGTTGTTGGTGAGATAATATAGTAAATTTATTCCTTTTTTTACATTTTAAAATCAATAAATCAGCGAAAATTCGATGAAACATTTATAATTAATAAATATGGCATATTTATTTGTGCGATAATAAAACAAGTAAATTAATCGTTTACATTTTAAAATCGATTTACCTTTTCAAAAAGAGATTTTTAATCGCATATTTTTTTGGTGCCTTAATAAATTTATATTGTTAATCGTTTACATTTTAAAATCAATTAATTATTTTTTTAAAGCTTCAACGAAAAATATATCTTGTGGCTTTTCAATATTACATATTTTAACGATAATATATTGAGCTATAAAAACGCTACTGATAGATTATTTATTAAGAGTTTTTTAAGTTTAAAAAAATGTTTAAAAATAATTTACGATTTACTTTGTTATTGAGTGTCTAAAAAAATATACCATTAAATATATAAAGATTTAACTATAAAGCTTTACTAAAACTCTGACTTCTTGATGTGATTACTGTTTAAAAATAAATAAAATATATTCCTTATTTAAAATGCTTAAACCTCCTCCTACGAGCTTTTAGATACAATTAAGAGCCCCTTTTTTACAGGTAACTTTCCCCACTATAACCGCAAGCCATCATATAGTTATTCACAATTTGTATCTGCCCATATGGCCATATCGTTTTGTATTCCCCAACCTAATCACACAAATATACCTGTGCGAGTGTGTGCGAGTATCTATATCTTTATAGTTTTTTTTCGTTCATTTTTTTTATACTTTTTTGTCACGTTCTGTGTCACACTTGTGAGTGCTTTTGTGTTTAGATTGTTTCATTGATGAGTTCACACAAAACAAAGACGAATAACAAAAACAAAAACCACAAAAGCAATCGTCAATAACAGTGGAAACGACCTTCAAAAACGTTGAAAATGTAAACTTGAAAAAAAGCGCGTCAACAAATTGCTGTTGAAACTGAACAAAGCGTAAACTAAATACGAGCAAACAATAAAAAAAAAAATACTCTTGAGTTTGAGTGTATTTTCATATTTGTTAGAAAACCGGATTTTGGCAAAATTCAACACCCACAACACCTGGGGAGGAATATATAAGCCACTGAGCCAGCCACCAAAACCCACTAAAAATCCACTCAACCAAATCGCCCCCACAGTGCCACAAATTTGTTGCTATTATTTTGTATTAATTATTTATAAAAAATGAACATCAAAAGTTGGGGAGTTCAATTTTCGAACGATTTGTTCCGCTCATTCATGGGTTTTTGGTTTTATTTTTTGGGGATAAATAATTTGTTATTTTAGGTTACTTTAGCCATTAATCTCGCCCCCATATTATTATTATTAATTATGTAGTTTTATTTAGCTTTATAAGCACTTGATTCAATCATCACAGCTTGTAATTCCTTTGATTTGCTGATCATTATATATCTTAAGTGTTTGGGAGTTGTACTTTTTTTTTTAGAGCAAATTATTTCGCTCATTCATTGTTATTTTTTATTTGTTTGCTTTTAATTATAGTATACATAACGCTGTTTTTTTCTACTTTTTTTCTGCTTATCTGGCACTCGCTGGTTTTTTGTTTATCTGCGTGTGTAAATATAAAAAAATAACAGCGGCCGTAAAAAAAAAAGAAGACAAAACGTGAGTTAAATATCTCTTAGCCAGGTTTGCCGCAGAGATACGGCGGACGCACACCCACAATCGCAGCTCTATTCATTCACAGGTAACACTTCACGGGTGCCCCCCCTTTACCCTTTTTTTTATATAAACTTTTTATTTATTTATTTACTTTTTTTTTGCTTCCAACGGATATGACGTAGGCCAGTTTTTCTACGATTTTTTTCTCTCTCTATTTTGCCGCATGAAAACAG
>JAEIIJ010019813.1:0-17452 GCA_018904815.1 Drosophila ogumai | reverse complement strand
AACATACATATATCTATTTATATGGTTTTGTTTACACTGCCGATTTCAAAAGTTTTCCGAGGGAAATGGTTTTTTAAATTTAAAAAAGATTTAAAAGAAAACTTTAAGGTATTTGTTTAGATTTTAAAATCATTAGAAATATTATGAAAATATTTTTAGAAGGGTTATCAATTTCTTTTTCAATATTTTAACCTAGTCTTAATTTTTATTCTTCCTAAAATTCCCCATAATTCTATAAGTTAGCCCCAAAAATTCCTTGTTGCACTCCACATATATTTTTTTAAAGCTTAAAATGCCTTTTACTTTTTTCAATTCAGTTTGGAATTTTCAAGCTATTTGATTTTACATTTTTTGTACACATTATAGCCATGCCTTTACCAAATCCACACCAAATGCCTTTTTAATCACTCGACGCCCATAAATTCTTTAGCCGCATTCCATGCAACCGTAGCTGTATTTATTTTTTTTCCCTGTTAGAGTTTAGCAGATTGTTTGTCGTAGGGATTTGGAGCCATAAAACGTGAAGTCGGAAAGGGGAGTGTTTAGAGTTTTGAAGTTGAGGAAATCGATATTACGCATACGCAATGTGCACCGTGTTTACGGGTGCCTTTCTGGTCTGGCAAATGCATTCAGCCGGTCGTTGCACAATACCCAGATACTTGTACACTGGGCACCATAGATACATATACCTATATATATACATGGCTATATGTGTACACAAAACGCATGAGGTGTTGTATCGGAATGGGGAGTGCTGCCGCTGGGCATGAATGAATGAAAAAACCAGACCACGAGACAACGACATCGCCCGCCGCCGCCTGCAGTTCAATGCTATTTGTCAATGAGTCAGTAGTCCCTCCGCCAGTTGTCTTATTTCGATTTCAGCTGGAACCGACGGGGAACACTGAACGACGTCGAACGAGGAAGAGTCGTAAAACACATCGACATAATGCGAGTCGCATTTGGGGCCCCCATCATATCCATTAGTCGTATGCATATAGAGCATTTAGTATCTCCCTCCCATTGATGTGGGCGGGTGCGTGTGTTGTGTGTGTGTCTGTTGTTCCCCCAACCCAACGTGGCCCCAATTTTGTTTACATTTTTCTCTCCATCCCAAAAAAAAAGTTATACTTTTTTATGTGCCTTTCACTGAGGGAAATATCAAAGTTTTAAAATCATAAATATAATTTTAGAGATTTTAAACGTTGCTTTAACTTTTTTTTTCAAGTATTCCCTGAAATATCTTGGTAACTTTTAAAAAGAATTCCGTTTTATTTCATATTTTCCAAGATATTAATCCATATCTTAAAGATCTTTAAAAATATAAGCATTTAAAAAAGTTTACCTTTTTAAACACCTCAAAAAATATGTTTAAAATAGGACAACATTTTTTCTTTTCGAGAGGCAAATTTTCCTTTTTGTGCTTCCAGCTTGGCATAAACAAAATGCAGTAGAAAAATGTGGCGGAGGAAAAAAAAAAACAGCCAAGAAAGAGGAAAACTTGAGGAAAATATTAATGTCTGCCACTTCCGTCTGCGTTTATTTCGAAGAAGGAAATGTGGCTTTTCCGAGCATAGCATTTTCTTTGCTGTCGCTGTGAATAATTTCTTAATCAAGTGCTCTCGGTGCTCGGCTCCCGTTCTCTTTGGCTTGTCTGTGCTGCCATCATAATGGCCGCATAGCGTTGACATTTTAACTACTCGTACTCGTCGTGTAAAAAGAACGGAAGTTGATTGATTACAACCTGATTGATTGATGCGATGATGATGGGGCGGACAAGAGACAGAGACACGAAAAGAACGAACGAACCTGGCGAAATGTCAGACGAACACAAGATTACTTGGGGGTCTGCACTTGGCCTGTCCTTGGAGCAACACCCAAATGCTCCTTGGAGGCGTATAGTGTAGTAAAAACGGAAATTACGGCGGTGTTTGCATATGAGAGAAGTACGCCCTGCTGGCATTTAAAAGGGACTCTTGAATTATTGATTGGCAATGGAAGAACAAGTTTAACAATAATTGATTTCAATCAATCAAAGATTGCTACCCACAAGATTTTTGATCGATAGATAACCAGCAATATTTACTTTAAACTTTTAATGATAAATAGTAATTTTACTTAATAGCAGGCTTACACGCGTGAATATTTTTTTTTAAATGGAAACTGAAATATATTTGTATTAAAAAATTTCTCTTAAGATCTTTAAGATATTTAAATCTCAATTGAAATATAAGTTATATGTTATATATTCGTATGCAATTCTTCAGTAAAATCAAACCCCTAAAAACTCCTTTATAAGCATGTTCTTCTGTACCTGGGCATTCAACTGGCCGGGGCACTTGACGTAACTGCCGAACGGGCTACAAAAAAATGGGCTAAAAAAAAAATAAAACAAAAATACCAGTAAAAAAATGTATAAAAAAAACCAGAGCTCAAGTCACAGTGGCTGCTGCTGTTTTTTTATTTGTATTTTTTTTTTTGCAACCGAGACTGTTAATGTTGCTGCCATGTTTAAGTTGTTGTTGTTGTTGCTGCTGCTGATGTTTCAGCCGTAGGAGTCGCCCACACCGGCAACTTTTAGCCTCTGAAAATCCCCCGCCCACGGGCAGTAAATCCAAAAATGAACGTAACAACTGCAGCAAACAAAACACAACATAAAATTCTAAATAAATGCCTCGCCCACAAGAAAATATTTGGGTATGTGGAAAATAAAAAAAAGGCAGACCTCTTAAAAAATAAAATGTATATACTATATACATATATTTAAAGCAAGCAAAGCCTGGACCAAAACCAACCTCACATATGGCTTTTTTATGCTACTGCACCTGATATACCCTCCACCTGTGTGTGTGTGGGTGGCAAAAGTGAAAGAGTTTGCCTGTATACAAAGCCTCCTCTTTCGAGCCAAAATTGCTTTTATGAATGAACTCAGCCATAATAAGAAAAGCAAAAAGAGATGGCAAAAATAAAAAAAAAGAAAGAAAAGCCGGGTGAAGCGACGTAGGTAAACTAAGTGGCAACTTTGCACGCAACTATTTGCTCAACCCACAAAATATGTACATATTTGCATGGAAAATGAGGCAGACCACCAATACATACATATGTTAGCTAAAGTCCACTTTTCATTCCATTTCATTCATTCATTCATGCATTCAATTAAGTTTTACGCTATTTTTTTCCTCAACTCAATTTGCTGCAATTGAGGCGGGGATACTGTGGAGAACCAGAGTGAAATAGTGAGATAGGTTTCGACACGTTAAGAAATAACGAAATATTTCGTTAGTTTAGGATTAAAAACTAATTTAAAAAACGTTTTGGGTAAGCTTTTTAGCAATTTTATAGTTTAAAACAAGGATAGTTTGCTTCCAAAAGGCAAATTGAAAAACATTGTTCTTTTATAGCACAAAAGAGCACCTCTACCTAAGGTTTATCCTATATTTTCTATATTTATTTTCTTCAAATTTGTACTTTACCATACATTTTTTTGTCAGTGCCCAACTAGGACGAACGACGTGCGACATTATAATTTTTCTTTTAGCAATTTTATGCCGTCATTGTTGGCACTTCCGCATTATTGCAAGCAACAGGAGAGAATAGAATGCTACAAGGCATGAGAGACGGAGCTTAGTCAGCGCATCAGTTGCTCACTTAATCAGTTAGTCGGTTCACTCATTCAATACGGCCTCACCGACTGAGTGGATAGTTAAATAAGCTAGTTAGTTATACTTAGTCGGTCGTTCTACATCGCTGTACAAGCTAATAATGGCTGCAAATGAGACATGTGGGAAGCTCAGAGGGGGTAACGAAAATGATTAGTGTCGAAAGCTGAATGAACTATTAGAGGTAATGTTCATTTGGGGAAACGTTATTAAGAGAGAAAAAAAATAATATTGTACTATCACGGATTCCTTCCTCAATTCAAAATTTAATTGATAAATATTGATACCAAGAATACAGGAAATCAAAATTAAATAAAAATATATATTTGTTTTTCTAAAGAACTGACAAAATGTGAGAAATGATGCAGGCGTGCTCAGGGTTTAAAATACTTTTGCGTGTTATCGCTTTAAATTCAAATTATGTCAAATTGAACATGCTTTACCCTCGTTTAACAAGCTTTATTAAATTATTTTTTAAATTTATTTTTATTGGTCAAAAATATATGAAATCGAAGAAAATGAAAACATATTTGTCCCACTTCCGTTAAACTATGACAGAGTCCTTCAGTTACTATTTACCGAGTTATTCATGAATAACCTGCAATAAAAACAATGTTTGCCCTAGAACTCGACTCTTCTTTAAGTACTCCCCAGATGCACATATGAATATTCCCACTTATGTACATAATTTCCCAGTTCAGACAGACACACAAATTCAACGATTAGTCAACAATTGAATAGACTTGTAAGCCGCCTCACCTTGTGTTTCATAAATGTTGTGTGTGTCTGTGTTATTTTTTTTTATTTTTGTTGTGGGGCCACCCACAATGTAATGACCTCTCCTAATGGATGCGAGGAGGGATGGGGGTGGTAGCTAGGGGGATTACCTTTGGCATCCGTGCTCGGGTCGCTGGCAAAATGTCAAATTGCGTAAGCCAATCAATCAAAATGTAAATAAGCAAAAACCTAATTTTGGTCTAGGGCACGCCCCGAAAATTTCCCTAACCCAAAACATCTTCCCGCTTGCCCACCCGACTTTGTCCCTCGGGGAGCTGTGAGCTATAAATAGCAGGAAGCCGCAGCTTTTGCAGCATTATATTACCCCAGGACACATTTCGGGTCCCGATTTGACACTCGGAAAAATTAAATTTTTAGGTATTTCAAATGTATGTTAGATCTGAAAAAAGAAAATTAAAAAATCCCAATGAAAGAATATTCCTCCTATATTCACTTAAAAAAATAAATTATAAAATTTAAAATTCGATTTATATCGTTATTTTTGTCCAGTGCAGCTGGCGACCCGGCCACAGATCCTTTTTTGCTGGCATGTGTCTGTGCGTTTGCCTTGGAGCTTCTCTGGATGCCGCATTATTAATTAATTATATTTCGCTGTATTTGCTTGAAAATGGCAACTGACGGTGAGGTGAGGTGGTGGTGTGGAGCCGAAGGAAGTTCGGCAACATTGCATAGGGAAAACACGTATTTTCGCATTGGAAAACCAACCAATCCAGGATAATTGAAGTGAGCCGAAAGAGCTTTGTAACTGTACATATATATGTATGTATGTATTAATGTTGTGTGTATGTGTGTGTGGGGATTGGAGTGTGTTTGGGTTTCGGGTTTTTAGGGCGAAGCTTTTTAAATGGGGTCAAGTTTAATGTGTGCAGCTTGCTTCCTGTTGCCTTTGCTTTTTGCTCTCTGATGCTGGGGCATCCTAATTGCAGGGGGATTAACTTTTGCCTTTCTGCAATGTCAGGGAAATGCAACAAGTCGCAGATAAAACATGAAAGCTAAATCCCTCTTTTCTCTCATTTAAAATTAAAAAAAAAAAAACACGACAAAAAACCTGAAAATTGTATTTACCCTAAAAAATAATCCCCCAAAAAAGTTCGACTGTTTTTTTTTCTGTATTGATTTTTTTGATTTTACAGAAACAGCTTTCCGTTTGCATAATAAAAGTACAAAAAGTAATAAAAATAAAAGTAAAACGCACTGTGGTTCCGAAAGCCTGGGATGCCCGTTTTCCGTCCCCCCGCTGCGATGTCCAAAGCTTAAGCGCCCCATTGTGCAGACAAATAACAAAAGACAGAACCAGCAGAAGCAGCAACAACAAAAAATAATAATAATAATAGCAACAGTTGTACGGTAGCATTTCATGCGACTCCAACAACAACAACTACAACGTGCGTTGAATTTCATTTGGAATTGAAATGCTGAAAGCGCCCAAAGAATGGCGGGGGAGCGAGCTTCAGAGAGACTCGGTCCCAGGGATTTTATAAATATACATATACATATTGCATATGCACCAGATGAACGAATGAAAAAACAGTGAACATTGGCTGATAAACAACCGATTCAAAGAAGTCAAACTAGACAAAAGATTTAGTTTTAAATTTTGTTTAAAAACTATTCGCGTATTATTAAGGATTGCATTAGAAAACAATAAAAAGATTTCTTATTTCAAAAGGTTCTTTAATACGACTTCCACTGTACTCCCAATTGGATGCTCATAAAATGGAAAGACTACCGAAGCAGTCAGGAAATTTTAATTTGGCAAATAACAAACTAAATTCATAAGCTACTAAAGTTACACAAAGGACCAAGGACATTTTGTGGCTGCAGTTTCCCAATAGGAAATGACCACGAAAGGAGAGGAAGAGGAGTAGTTTATTTGTATTGCCTCCTTCTCCACCCGATTCAACCTCCAATTCCAATTCCAACTCGTTGACATAGCCCCGGCGGCTACAAGAAGTCCAATAAGAGGAGAAACGAAGAAGAACCAACTGTCAATGGGAGCGAAATGCTATTGCAGTTGAAGGAGAGTGAGAGAGTGTGGGTCGAGGAGATAGCAGAAACATACTGCCATATTCTGATTTGAGAGTGAGAGGAACCAGGAACAGTAAAAAAAAAAGGCCTATAACGACTAATTTAAACGCTACATAATATTTGTAACTCATTAAATTGCTTAAAAATTATTCTCCAGTTTTAGATTCCAATAAATTTTCATTAAGTCTTATTATTATTATTTTATTATCAAGCTGGCATCCTTACAAACCTTGTATTACAACTATAATGTTTAATTGAAGGGTATAAGGAAGTCAAGAGAGCATATTTATGGCCACCTCCACCCTTTTTCACTTGGTCCAGTGCATAACCACAGACACGAACCACACATAAAAAAGAATCCGGCAACAACAATTGCCCGCTTCTTCTGCAGCCTCTTCTTGTTCTTCTTCGTCTTACTGGCTGGCTCTTTTTGTCCACCCTTCCTTGATTCATCGGGCTGCCGTTTTGTGGCTCGTTCTCTGCTTCTCTTCGTTTTCTGCTCCTCCTTCCCGTTTTGGAATCTGTTGCTAATTTGCACTTTGATGAAATGCGTTCATGATGCTGTTGCTGCCGCCGCTGCTTCTTCTTTTTTCTCCTTCTCTTCTACGTCTCCTTCTCCTTGTTTGCTCATTCCCACTCGTTTTTTGTTGTGGCGGCTGCTATTACTGTAGATTTATGCATGCAAGCGCATCGACTACAACTTTTAGCTCCATTTCATTTTGATGGCCTCCTGCTTCCTCCTCAGCCTACACCTCCTCCTCCTTCTTTTTTTAGCTTTTCCTTTTTGCGCGACAGACAAAACGATTGGTTGGTGTTGTTGTTAGTATTTCTGTTGTTGCCGCTGCTGCTGTTTGCTAATTCCAAGAATACAACAATTTACGCGTCGTCCCCCGCTAAGAAAAAAAATGAATGAAGGAAGCGCGTCTCCGTTCTCTATCTCTCCATCTCTTTTCCACTCCTCCGCCTTCTTTCACATTCTTTCGCATTTGCAATGCGCCGTTGATTTTCTGTTTCTCATTCCACATGTGGTGAAGTGTGTGCGTGTTTATGTTATATGCGCCCTGCAAACTTCCGTTGAACGTTGAGGTATGCAAGCCGCAAAATGAGAGTGGGAACAAGGGAGTGGGAGAAAGGAAAGAGACACGCCCGCACAAAATTTGACCGGAAATCTTTGTTGTTGCATGTATTTTGTTATTGTTGTTCGTTCAGCTACTGTCAACAATGGAATGTTGCAAATACAGTCGTACCTCTGTAAGTCCGAAAGGGAATTTAAAGGAGCGAAAAGATTCGAGTTTTTTGAAGTATTTAATACATTTGCCACAAATATTAGTTTTAAACATTAACAGTTCATGTTAACTTTAAGTATCGCATTTAATAGTAAATTCTACTACCCGGTCCCATCAAAATATTCTATTTGCACAGCCTCCGAGAGCTTGGCTGTGGGCATCACTTTTCGACCGCTGTAACGCCAGTTAAGTTATCCATTTTCAACGCCTGCTTAATTACAATTACAACCCACGCACACTTTGACCCAAATCTACTACTACTACTGGCCACAAAAACAGCAACAAAGACACATTTGAAAACTTTTGGCCGTAGGCCGAAAGTCACTCTCCTTGCTATCGCCTTCTCCCTCGCACTAACTGTTGTCCAACGCCCTGTTTGTCAAATGTTGTTGCTGTCCCCCCTCCACTTTAGCTCTCTGTTTTGTCCCCCATCTTGCCTCTCGTTCGTTCCCGCGAACTGTGATTACTTTATAAGATGCTGACGCCAACTCCAATTGAAAAGATGTCCGACTGTCTTTCGGTTCACTTTGCATGTGGGCATGCGACAAGAACAACAACAACCAACAAAGTATTTTCGGAGGGTACAGTGGCACAGGTGCAATGATATTCATTAAAAATTTGGAAAGCCGAAAAATTAAATAACACTTTTTTAGGTTTCTTAGGGTTTTTAAATAATTAACCGAAACTTTGTGAAATAAAATAATATGGAGTAGAAAGTCCTTTGATCTATTTGATTAAATTTCAATTAAACCGATTTTATTATTGCTCAGATCCGGAATTAAATTTCCACTGTAAATACAAATTTGGCCCAACGGCTTTTTTTTTGCACGTAGGTGGGCAACCGAGCCAACTGTCTCAGCCTCTCAGTTATTTTACTGTTTTTTTATTTCTTTGCTGTTTTTTCGGTGAAGGCAGACCAGTTGCCAGAGTTGCCTCAATGGAGAAGATGGCAAGGAGGCTGTGCCAGAGGGGGAGGGAAGGAAAAATCAGAGGGGCGTGGTTTGAGGGGATGGTGACGGGTGGGAGCCACCGTCTTTGTGATGAATTATCATGAAATCGTAATGAGAGACGGTCCATTTTGGTTGGCCTTGGGAATGTGCCACGTGTTTTTTATCACAGTGAAATGTTGATGGGATGAACTTGGTAAAAATTGAAACTGAAGAACTATAACTACGTTGCATCAAATATCAAAGTTTAAATGTTTTACTTAAAATTTTATTTGAAATATTTTTCTTTTATGTTTAATCTAAATGCAAACAACTTGTTGCACTTTTCGTAGTTCTCCTGTGTTTTGTGAATATTTTTCGGAATTGGTAAAGTGAAAATGCAGTGGAAGCCATTTGAGTAAATTGCTGCTGGGGCCCAAAAACAATATCAAAGCCAACTCCACTCTACACGTCCCAGGCCAAAAACTGTGGTTAAAACCACTAAAAACTAGACATGAGAAAAATAAAACAAGCAACAACAAAAACCAATTCGTTAAAAACAGCAAATGAGGCAAACCACTCTCCGATTGGGAGAGCCAGTTGAAGAGAAAAGCCAGTTGGGAAAAGCCGCCAGTGGAAATGCAGGCGACGCGACGCGAAGCTGTTTTTTATGGCGCTTGCGTAGCAGCTCGAGTTCAATCTCTATAAAAGGGTCGGGATGCCAACAGAGCGGAGCTTTGTATCCGCCAAAGCCATAAAAACACACGAAATGAAACAGAAACAGAAGACGGAAAAATATATAAAAGCAGACAAGTTCCCGCCGCTCTCATCGCGCATTTCTGATCTTTCCAATCAGATCCCGTCTCTCCATCGCTCTCCCAGACTGAGAGAGAAGAGAACGAAGCGGCGACGGTTCGAAACTCTGCTAGATCTAATTGAATTAAATTCTGTCAACGGAAATGCTTAGTTTACGATACATAAAGCTGCACTTTGGAAGCGATGAACCCATGTACATATAAATGTACATACATATGTATTGTATGTACATGTATTATATATCCACATGTACAGCTGCGGTCAATACAATAGTTATTAAAAGGCTTGATTGCCGATTTAAATTGGTCAGTAGGTAGTTTCTGCCGAATATCTTCGACTTTTATTTTCTTGTATTTTTTTTTATTTATTTATTAACTTTAATACACCATTAATTTCATTTCAGAAAAGATAATATTTCTGCTATTATTTTGACATAAACTGTACAAGTGTGTGCAGTTTGGCGGTGTTCTATCCTATATATGTAGTTGGTGTGCCCCAGTTGGCCTCATCTTAATTGTTTTAATTCCGAGAAATGCATACAAAGTGGCATTTAATTAAAATGAATTTTACATCGGCGGCAGCGGCCAGCAGAAGCTCCTGCACTTGAAGCTGAATCCCCGTATCTGAAAGTCAAAAGGCTGTCCGCCGCAATGCATAATGCATTTTTTTCTCATGCCGCGCCCCAGGGACTTGATAAAGTTTTCATCGTCGTCCTGTGACTGAGTCGGAGCCGGAAAAAATAGACAACAACTACGAGTGGCCTGACAAAGACCGCATAATTGCCCGTACTTGATTGAATTTCAAGGTTAATTAGCAGGCAAAGTGGAGGGAAAAACTGGGGATGGTGATGGCGAAGGATTGGTAAACAGTTCTTGGCCAACTTTGCTCCGGCGGAAGCTTAAGATGATTACCGACGGTTGGCCACAACGCAAAAGGGGATTAGACAGAGTGCCTATTAGGAGATGGCATACAAAGACCCGTGTCCTGGTTGAAGAATATGAAGGGATACTTGGGGGCTTCCAGAAACTAATTACAAATCATAACTCAATGATTGCAGGTCAAGTTCTATGAAGCCCATGGGGATTATACAAATCGTAAGCCGATTATAATCATAAATAGAAAAGAAAAAGTGTTCCACTATAGAGGCAAAAATCCTAACCATATACAATTGTTATTTATAATTTTGAATAATATACACCTTTGTAAAATATTTCTTCAATGTGTCATTATTTGCATCCTCAGTGCCTTCCGTTCCCCCTTTTTTTTTCTCTAAAACTCCAAGCGTGCCACAGTTCTGTTTAAATTGCAATCCAAACTTCCTGCGACATTTGTAGTCGAAGCATATATATATATCTTATAGATATTTTCCACAAGAAACGTAAAGCTATCAATACAGATACAAAGTTTTAAGTACGTCACTGTTTCCCCTATCCACAGCTGCTTTCCATGCATTTCCATGCCATTATATACAAATAAACCCAACCCCAAACAAAATGATAAGATAAACCGGAATTTCGGAATTCAGCAAAGTTGTGAAATCGATTTGATCGAGATTGAAAAATGCCACAGCGAGTTTATTGCAACGTAAATACATTTTCGTGAGTCATTTTGGGCAATTAACAATTATGGAAATGCACTAAAAATTAATGATTCATTTACCATTCTGAAAAACATGGAAGAAAAATTGAAATAATTATAGAAATTATATTCGCCTAAATTCCGAAAATGCGTTTTATTGAGTTTTCGCAAAATAAATGCCATAAAAGTCGGTGGTTGCTCCGAAATTTTTCCATTCAAAATGTTTTCACTTGAGGTCGAGGAATTCATTTACCATTTCGAGATCATTAAGGAAAATCGTTGGACAAAGCCGGGGTCCTTCAACAACAAGAACAACAATGAAATCCTTTAAAAGGTGACACTGGATTTTCACGCTTCCTTACCTCCCCACCTTCGCTCATTTTCATTTTTATTTCCATTCCGTTTTGTTCTTCTGGCAAATGTCAAGAGGTTCCCAATTTTTATGGGTGTTTCCCTGGTATTGCCGGTCGTAAAATTTTTGTCCGGGACCAATTCTCCTAATTACCTGGATCGGCGCACAGGTAGATATCACAGGATGCGCCTCTAATGCTGCTGTATCTATGGGTTCAATTGCTTGACGTCATAGATGGGAAGCAGGCACCTTATGTTATGTTAATTTCTTTTTTAGCTTTCAAGTTGTATTTTTCTTTCAAAACAAAATCAGTAAACAAAGAAAAAAGTTTACAAAAAAATACTGAGGGAGGATGAGGTTGAAAAGCCGGTCCATTTATTGACGCTCTATTGTCAATTTGCGATATTAGCACAGCCAAAAAAAAAAATAAATAAAATAAACTTTGAATGGAGAAGCGAAGAACGTGCGTACGATGGATCTGAAAAGCTTTTTTGGGGGGTAAAAAAGCAACAACAACAAGGACAATATGTGGATACAATCACATTTCTGGGTTGGCTTGTAAGCGAACGGAAATTGAAGTGATAAAAATAAAAATGAAGCCACAGTCAGTCAAGTCAGATAATTATGTATAAATATATAGAAGCATATATGTACATATGTATTTATGTATATACAGGCAATATGCACATAAATAGGCATACAAAAATATGTATATAAATATGTATATATATACATACTAATGCGTATTGTATATGGCAATTTATGTGGCTTTGAGTCATGGGAGTCGCGGCTCTGAAAAGCAATTTTGTGACATTTTAGTGAATGACACAAATCTATGGGAACGGAAGAAATATGTATAGTCAACAATAGTGGGAAGACCTCAAAGAGCTTCGACAGAACTGATGTTTATTTATGACTTCCTTAATCTCCCCCGAAACGTGTTTTGTAAAATGACCCAAAATGATGTGTGGAAACACACAAAATAATGTGTATTTAAATCGCTTTTTAATTGGTATCGGGGGCATTGAGTTTATAAATAAAATTCACATTTGTAAAGGAATTCAAGGAATATGGCAAATATGTATATTCGCCGATATGGTCGGTTAAACACATCGTGCTATATTGAGTATTTATTGTTGGCAGTTGTGATAAAAAAAACATGGATAACAAAGGCAAAGGAGAAACTAATATTGAAAATGTATATTTATTTAATAAACTTTCAGAGGAATTTCCTTAGATATGGCTTATCTTTCTTTTCCAAATAGAAACTACCCATAATTGTTGAATTTTTAAAAGCAATCAATATTAATTTCTTAGAATAAATGTTTCGATCAATCAAAATCCAAGTATAAATCGTGTCAAACAAAAACAAGTTCAGCAGGGTGAAATCTATTCAAAGCCCCCAGACGCCATTAGTCTATTATAGAATGTCAAAAAGAGATCAGACGGGCTATATATAAATCGAATGTGGCGCTAGCGTTATCAGGCACTACGGATTACATCTTTCATTGCTAAACTTTTTTTTTTTTTTGCATTTCTCCTTTTAGCCCCGCCCACCGGCAGACAACACACGGTCCCGCAAAAAAAAAAAATAAAATAAAAGGAAAGAAATAATAACAAATAAATCTACGCAAATGTTTATTTATGGCCTGGCAGTGCTTTTGCTTGTATTAAAATTATTCTTTCGAATTTGTTTTGTTTTGGTTTCTCGCGTTTCTAAAAATGCCGCAAACAACATTGGGAAGTATAAATAAATTATGATTTTGTTAGGCCTAGGAGGAATGGAATGTGCGGTGCTGATTTATGGCCGGTGATGGCGCGAGTATCAGGTATTTTCAGTAAGTGATATGCTACCAAAGGTGTAACAAAATGCCTAATATATTTATCCGTACAGGTACTAGATTGCTGGGCTAGGAAATTCCATTTCAGTTTATTTAATAGTTGGGGAATTCTAAGGGTTATAACTTTTCAAAAAGAATTTGAGTTTAAATAATTAAAAAATATTGAGCAAGAGTCATGGTTTTCACGAAAAGTATTCTGAAATATTAAAACGATTTTCAGAATAACTGTTTAGTAAACAATGTATTAAATTGAATTGAATTATAGTTTTTATATGAATTCCCTTAAGTTCGATTATATTTTTAATGATGCCTAATTTCCTAATGGTTCACTCTCCCATAGGTTCATAAACTACATAAATAGCAAGAGTACTCCTGGGCTTCGACATTCTTCAGTAGCTCCTCACCAAAAAATATGGAAAAGCATAAAATGACTCACCTTGTAGGGCAACCACTCGGCAGCCGTCCTGCTTGAGCCGACGATGCAAAATGCTGATGATAGAGTCCATGGCCACCGCGAAGGCTCCTGCGCCTGCGATTTCCGGATTCTGGCCCGACACACCCTCGCCGTTGTACAGGACGAAGAGGCAGAGCTTGTAGCCCGTCTGAATGCGCTCCTTCAGCTCCGGCGACTTGATCGTCGAGGCCAGATCGATCTTTCCGTTGGCTAAGCGCCGCAGGACGATGCTGGGAATACACAAGTTGACGGCGCCGCGAATATGCGACTCGCTGTACTCGTGGGAGCCGCGGCAGTCCAGCAGAATCAGATCCTTGACGTCCAGGGAACGCAGCTGCGACTGGAGCCACTCTTTATCACAGCTTTCCTGCTCCGTTTCCGGCATTGTGATGAGAGAGTTTCCGGTTCTTACGGGTGGAAAAAATCTCTTTTATATTGCAATATTTCGGAGTCCAACTTTTTTCGTTTTCTTCCTTTCTCTTCTTCTTTTCTTCAATTTTTCGATTTGTTTTTTGTTTTTGTTTTGGGTTACAACAAAGTTTACATCATCTTTCTTCTTCTGCTTCTTGCTTCTTCTTCTTCTCTTCGGTTGCTTTTGCTGCTCCGCAACCGTGTGTGTGTACGTTGGTATTTGTGTTTGTTGCTGCACACACATACACTTTCATGCGCGCACGAAAAAATCTTTGAAATCAAAACGAAATTTCTTGTTTTTCCTTTCGAACCGATGGAAACTGTAACTGGGCACGGGCACTGTTTTGGTTTTTCGGTTTTCAGATTTTCTCGTTTGCTGTTTTCTGTTTCTTTGCACTCGGATTTTTCGTTTTTATTTTGTTGTTTTGTATCTACCACACGCACACAAGTGCGCGCCAAATCACAACCGTGTGTATGTATGTGTCGCGTTGGTGTGTGCGTCGAGTGCTTTTGTAGGTGTGTGCGAGGCGACCGCTTCACTAAAACAACAACAGCAACAACGACAACGCCGTTCTGAATCGAATCGAAAAAAACGTGGAGAGAAACCTGTCGCACAATAGATAAAACGTCCGAAAATGGTTGAATGTTTCCCAAAAAACAAATGGATCAATATGGGGAGCTATAATTCCGTGGCCGTTTATCAAATGTCCATATTTTGTGTTGTTGACTTTTTTATTTCTTAACGGGAAACAGCGCGGGTGAACGTTACAACCGTCGCGTACGTTGGGAAAAAAATTTTGAAACTCGTTTCTCAGCTGCTCACGGCTTATATACGGCCGATGTGTGCTGGAATTATAATATAAGGTACTCTCGTCTGGTACCCTAACATATATAAAGCCATGTACCTTAAGGTACCAAAACCCGAACGCTTCGGCTGCCGACGAGACTTGTAAATGTTTTATCTCTCTCACTCTCTCATGATACAATTATACAAGGTGGTCGAAAAAATAAGCCCCAGGCCCTAGTTTGGCCTGTAAAGGTGTAAAGGGTATAGTCGGTAAGTGGGAGTAAAGAATAATAAGTAAATATTCAACCTACCTAATGTTGGCCGAATCGGCAAAGGTTTATCCTGCCTTTATGAATGGTTGTGTTATTGTCATAATTTTATACAAGTTCCAATTGTTTCAGGTCAGCTACAATTAAAAAATCATACACAAACTTTGTTAATAAATTCATTTGAACGTCAAAATAGCCCTTAAAACTGAACGACTTGAAAGCCGACGAGACTACCTTTTATAATTGTACCATGCTTGCTCTCATCTTAACAGAACAATAACAAAGTGCTCTCTCCCGCTCTCTCGCTCTCCCACTCTCCCAGCCTTTCTGTTTTGGAATTTTAAAGATGAACAGATGAATAACATTTATTTTTATTTTAATATACGGTTAATTAAAAAAAATGTTTTTAATAAAATTAAGCCAGTCAGAAAAATCTTAAAACATTAAACAATTTTATAGAAATTTCGAAACAGGACTCACACACTTGCACTTACTCACCCACACAAAGAGTTACCCGAAGGAGAGAGAGAGAGAGAGTGAGAGGCATGAGCAGAGCAGACCAACTCTCCAAAAAGGTGAGCGAGAGCCGGAGAGCCAGTGCACAAGAAACCCCTTGGGAAATCTACTGCAATCGACGAAGAGGTTGAAAGTGGTCAGAAGTTGTAAAATAATAATTCAAATTCATTAAAACCAGCAATAAATTGAACTAATTTCTAAAAATTAAAAATGTTAACTTGTTGAAATTTACATAAGATAAACTGAAACTAAAATTGATTCTTATTATTATAAAACTTGACTTAAAACTTAAACTTAAATCTTGTGCGGAAATCATCGCACCTAAGGCATTCGGCCGGGCAAAGAAAATAATATAATGTGAATTTGCGACTTTTTATTTTCTAAGAACCTAACATGATTATCAATCAACTTTCATTGATGGTGCACATAAGTTCACATATACCTACACATTCATTCCCAATTGGGATCGCAAACTGCTCTCACCTGCCCTCCTGTGCCTCTCCACTCTAATCGGTTGCTTCTCTCCTCGCTCTTTGACTATTGCTCCACTGCACACACTCGCATAAGTTTTGTGTAAAGTTCATTGATATTTTTGTGCAATAGTCTGCGTGCCCATGTTGATTCATTGAATTCGCCAGCTAAACTAGCTCTCTCTCGCTCTCGCTCCGCTACTCCCTCCCCCAATCGCACCTACTTTGGTGACTACTCTCTTTTGGGTGAGAGTCCCAGTACATGAATGCAAAAGTTAATGGACCAAGAGGAGTAAGGGAAGTTGGCGATAAGAAGTTATGAAAGCCAGATGCAGAAGAAGAAGCAGAATCATCAATGAAGTTATTGTTGGGGAGCTCTACACGGAAAGCTCGCGCCCCGAAAATTCTCCCCTAAGCTCCAGTTATTTTGGAGACTCGACAAAATGTTTAATTTTATAACCATGACCCTGATATTTACACACGAAAAGGAGGAAGGCTCACTTACACACTCACACATGCACAAATCGCATGGAAGGACAATTTCAAGGATATGCGGCGCGTGCAAAAATTTCTCCACAAACAACAAAACTGTGCTAGGCGCCTGCGTCGCATCAGCAGCCCTATGTACCAAATTATACATATGTACATATGTATACCGTTAGGTAGAGCCCAGCACAACGTGCTTTTGTATGTGCACATAACTACACGTGTATGTATACGAATCGGCAACGACTTTCGAGCAAAATTTTCATGAATGAAAGTCCCACGCAGCAGCGAAAACCGTTGGATAAATAAAGAAAAAAAAGAAAGACAAACTGGGGGGAATGAGAGTTGGGGGAAACGTGGTAAGAGTGAGAGAAGCGGCAATACGGAATCTATGCTTAAACCCACGCACTAAGGCGTTGCTCGCTTTCAGCTCTCAGCAAGGTTGCGACTTGGAACCCGAGGACGTGGTGTCCTCGCAGCTAGGGGAATTCGGAGGTGCCGTTCCCCAGGACACACGTTTGCGTGGGAGGCCACCAGCTTGTCTGCCAGCCCGAGAAGAAAGGGCGGAAGAAGAGTCCGTACACTGAAAGAAATCTGGAATAAGTTTGAATATGTAAGTTTTCTGAATTATCAAAATTGTTACTTTTAGAGAAGAATACTACGTGAATATAAGGGTGATCAAGAAAATTGAAATTTAAAAAATATTTTTATAATTACCTACAGCTGTGTTCACTGAAATAGCAGTGCCCACGACCTGCACGTTTAAGATTGGAAA
>JAEIIJ010019811.1:0-56059 GCA_018904815.1 Drosophila ogumai | reverse complement strand
CTTCACTGCGTTGCAAACTTCTGACTGAAATTATAATACCCTGCAAGGGTATAATAAGATCAGGCTATGTTCGATTTTGAATTCCATTTTTGAATAGATATTTTATATCTAGGTAAATAAATATAAATATAAATATCCTTTAAAAACCCAAAATATATACTTAACCTTCTAACACGTTTCTTTATTTTTTGGTCCACCAAAATTGGAGCTTGAATTCCGGCCGAAATCTCTTGAAGAACATTCTTTGTTATAGCAAATTATAACGAATTTATTCGCTGTCGGCTTGTTTTGTGGCGGCTTTGAGTTATTTTTTCCTCTTTCTTCGCCGGCTACCGCATTCCAAAGTGAAAGGCAACTCCGCACAAAAAGAGACACGACACATACGAAAATTTCATAATTAATATGCCGCACATACGACTAACTGTTTGAAGTTTGGCCCCGGGCCCATTAATATGCAACGTTGCACCATGTATTCCCCCTTAGTCCCGGTGTGAAATATAGAATCACATCTATGATTCCCAGTTAATCCCAAGTCAGGTGGCGTTGGTGGATGGTGTGTAGCCGACACTAATAGATGCGGCCTTCTACGCCCTTAACAGGCGATTTGCATAATAAAATCATGGCTTGGGTTCGACCTGGGTTTCGGGGATCGGAGTTCGTGCCCATCGCTTCGGTTCGCTTCATTCATTAATCATACAAAAGATCAACGCTGAAAATTTCCAATAATTTCTTTGCCGCAGGCCCTAAAGTTATTCGTATTCGTATTTGTCTTTGGCCCTGGTCTGTGGTTTGGTTTGCTTCGGTTTCCACTTATTACAAAGATTAATTGCACAGCTTATGCTAATCCATTGTCATTAGCCATTTATAGATAGTTGCGGTGGCAACTTGGCCGGGCCGACAGCTTAGGAATAAAATAAATAAAACACAAAAACCAGAATTCCACCGAGGCGGGGCGGGGGGCAGGAAAACAAATGTGTGGCTGCGTTTGTTATCTAAACAATTTCATCGATGAATTTATCACCAATTTGGTTGGCATTCTTCGCTGGCCTACGAGTATATGGCAAAAGCTCGTAAAAGGTATCTGATTTCTGTGGCACTCTCTCCCGCGCCGTATCACCGGATTTTTGGATTTTTCTCTTCGTTTTTTGGGGCATCTTCTTGTGCCTGCCTGCCAGTCTCTTTTTTTGGCCGGAGGCACAAGCGCGTGTTAAAATGGCCCAAAACAAACAAATGCTCAATGATAACCACAGATCCCCGATCCATTCCATTCCATTCCATATATTCTCCCTCCCCCGTGAGCCAGCAAAAATTGAAACGTTTTGTAACCGATACTTGGCCAGACACAGGGAATTTCTTTCGGTTTTATTCCAACCATCGAGTTGAAGGCAAACACTGAACAAATTTCAAGTGGCCCCACGGCCTTTGGCTTCGCTCTTCTCGAGAATGTGTGAGCTCTGGGAGTTGGGATACTTTTTGTCTGGGAATTGCTATTTTATCTACTGGATTGTTTGGATTCTTTCAAAATTATTTGAAAGGCCATATCGATTTCTAATAATCAAGGGTTTCGGTTGTGAGCCATAACACATTTGTTTGGAGAATTTATTAAATGCTAATGCAACCCAATGCCTCTGTTGGCAGCCTCAAGTTATGGGAATTAAGCCATAAGATGTTCTATTGATGAAGTCTTAAAGAAAAATGCATTTTTATTGGGTGAATTTATAATACTTTTTGTAGCTTTAATAGATTCATACCTAAAAATATAATGTATAAACTTTTCGAGGCATTCTTAATTCATCTAGAAATCCCACAAAATATCTCCGAATTTTCTACCTTATTTTAATTAATAAATCCAAATAATTCTATACAAATTAATCAATTAAACCACAAATATTACTCCCCTAGCCCAACCTTTCAGCATTAAAATATCATTTAATTAAGTAGCCTAACTAAAGTAGACCCTGCCCCTAGAGTTCGATCAGAAATTACATGACTCAGTCCCCAGATGCATCCATCATCATCCAGAATGAAGGCTGGATGAAGAACCTGTTGATCTTAATTCGATTTTCGAATTTCTTTTGGCAATAAGTACCCAAGGCCAATCCGGAGAGCTTGTTGTGGCCTCTGAAGAACCGTGTGGAGGGCCGTAATTATCTCCATCTCCAGCTCGTCTTCGGCGTTCTGAAACCGATTGCATGCGAAGGAAACATTGATTCATGTCAAAAGCAAGACACGAACGGCATTTTTTGGGCTACCAGGCCCCGGCTTATTTGCCTTAATAAATTCAAAATTAAATTTTCTCTTAATTGCGAACGAGCGACGAGGTCGAAATTGGGAACCCAGAACGCGATCGAAGTTGGAGCTGGAGCCGGAGCCTGAGAGAAAGTGTTTTTCGGCTGCTGCAGTGTCTGCCCGGAATTGGGTCACCTGGTTGTTATTGGGCATTGGGCCTCCGCTGGTCGTGGCCAAAAGAGCTGCTTGGTTGGCTGCTGGCCTGCTCTCTCGCCCATTGACATTTAAATTATTTGTTTCGCGGCGAAAAAATGCCACCGAACCAGCATTTAAGCCATGTTTTCCGTGCTGTTGCCGTTGTTGTTGCTGTCACGTGATGTCAGCAAGGGGCAAAATACCAATAAGCGAAGGAAAATAATAAAAAGCACTTTTTCATCTCAACTGACAGTGAAATACTCGCAGTTCGGGGCTTATGCAATCGGAGAGCCAGCAGCCAGCGGCGGGCTTAATGGACAATTGGCTTAACGGGAGACAAAAAGGGCCACGCCCTGACCCCGCTCGGTGTGTATCCCCCTGCCAATCCCTTCACCAGGTGACACAGTGACAGCCCCAAGTGGGACACACGCTCGCCCAACAGGTAATTAAAACAAAGCCCAGTCTTTGACCACAGCTTGCTCTCGCTATCTCTATAGAGATATATCTCCCACAGACGTCTCTATATCTATTTCCTCTGTCTCTCTTTTTTGTCTCTCCAAAGCCCTTTTCTTTGATGGCGGCCCTATAAAATGGACCCATAATGTATCAATAATGTCAGGCCACAGAATGTGGTCCCTCGGCTGCGTTTGACTCGCTTGTCAGGTGTGTGTCGTCGGCACGAGCGGCTTTTGAGGCCCCCAAGACCCCCGGATTACCTCTGTGGCCCACATGTCCCACAAGACCACAATTCTCGAAGGCAGCAGCTGGGCCTCTAAGCCTTTTGTTTGACTTGATTCGCTGATTTAAACAATAAAATATTTATACACTTCCCAGGAGGTGGCTATGGTCGAATTCTAAATAAAATGGGTTTTGAAATTCGCTTTTAATATTATTTAAACATCTCAAATCTTCACAGACTACGGTTTGTATTTAAATGTAGCTTGTGGGCTTAGGTTTATGGGTATTCTTGTAGTCAAGCCGCCCACATGTTAGAAAGTGGGTTCTTCAAATGTCCTCCTATTAAAAGTGTTACAGAAATTAAAATATCTTTAACTCCATTACTATTAAAAACATTTTTATCTTGAGAAACCCAACAAATTTACACTGTTAATTCAGTACTGCAACCATTAATTTTTAAGGGATTTAAAATGCCTTAGCTTATTATAATTTGGAATTGGATTATAGTTGACTTTATTGATGGAAATTTATTCAAAGAATATTCTATATAAAATATTGGAATAAGAATATTTCTGGAACTTTTCGTTAAACCTTTTTGTAAACCTTAATTTTATTAAAAACTGTATTAGCTTTGAATATTCGTATAAAAACTGACCAAATTAACCTAAAGCATAATCATACTTAATACCATACCTATTTGTCTACTAAGTGCAAAAGACAATTAGCTTTAATTAAGAAAATTAATGCGATCTCAAGTATATTGGCACTTCTTAACGATACCTAAACACACACACTTTTCAACCAACATATTTAACAGTGTTTAGCATAAAGTTAATTCCCCTTCCCTGCCCTGCTCTTTCTCTTTGTTTCTTGGACGACAGACACTCATTCGGATCGTAAACAAAACCGCAAAGGTGTCAAACGATAAAGCTAAAGTCAATAAAAATAGTTTACCCAAGACCATTCGAACTTGTACCAACAGATAGATAGATATATGCATATGTGTGCCCGTTGGGGCTTGGGTGCCCGACTGTTTACGAGCTTGTTTGTTGTCCACTTTAAACCAGAACACGGAAAAACTAGCCAAATGTATCTGTAAGATACACAGCACATATTTCCAGCTTATTGCCAAATGTTTTGTCACAGTTTGCCACGGGAAAAAAAGAACAATTCGGCAAGAGTCGCGGGTCGAAATCAGAATTGAAATTGGGTTGCGGCACAGAAAGAGACAAGCCAAAAAATGATCTTCCCATGCGGGTCTTTAGCATAACTTCCACTGTAAGTCGGTCGCATTTGCATATAGATTTTTATCTCCCAGCCGATATGTATGTATACGCGGCTCTTTATTAGCGAATTTATTCCATATTTTTATGAACAGTTTAACGCAAGAATGAACACATTAGTGCTCCGTTTCTGAGGAGTGGCTAGCTACTTCAGGTTCCTCGGAAGCCCAAAGTCGAGGTAATAAACAATGAATTTGCTTATGAGAGGTTTGCGGATCTGGAGCGGGGAATTCCAGCTTACATAAACTATTATTATCCAAATTTTACAGTATTTTTAATGAGCTGGAACTATCCAATACATGAGTTACTTAAATATTTAATAGTAGCTCGTGCTGTAACGGATACTAACAAGAACTATAACGTTTTTAAGTGAACTATTAATTTTAAATTACTATTTTTAAAGACTTAGTCCTCCTAATAATTTCAGAAATTTTTAACTTACCTTCGCCGATATGCCAAATGCCGTAGAATTCCTTATCCAACTTCCAACTCAAGCGGATAATCCCAATCCAAATAGTTCTTGAGCAGGCACAAATTATGATAATCCGACGGAGGAGGGCTAAGCTCGGTTTAACCTGGGTGAACCCCGCTCATTTGCAGGCCATTGGCAGCGATTATTCAGTTAATTGGGCCCGCTAACTTGGCACAGTGATCGCTTGACTCTGTGGAGAATTGCTTGCGTGCAATTAATTAAACAAATTGCTTTACTTTCACCTACCACCGCTCAGTGGCTGGCTGGCGAGCAGCAGAATCAACATTTGCCAGGCATTTTTGCATATTCACAAACACACACCGTCACACACAACACACTCACTACTATATATTTTCCTCGTATTCTTTTCTTTTACTTTTTGTTGTTACGAGTATTTTTCCTCCTTTTTTTGTTGTTGTATTTTGGCAGGTTTTCGGCTAACAGGAAAATTGACTCTGCGGATGTATGCGAATGCTGGCTATATATACCGAAAACAACTTTTCGCGAACATTACACGGCGAGGCGGGGAGAACGACGAACGGAGAACGGAAGAGTGCGATGCAGAGACGAATCACATATTGGCCGCGGGGCAGAGAGACTGGGAGACGGCGACGGCGACGGTACCATCCGATCGGCAGGAGAATCGTTCTGCACGGCGAAAAGTCAAAAACACAACTGAGACTTCTTTGGGGAAAAGTATTTTACGGACCAAAGCCAGTGATCGAGCAGAGCAGCGCTGGAGCGATCCAGCGATCTACCGAAGGCACGCGCAATAGACGAGGTCTTGGACTCAACAGGTATGGACTCTCTCTCTTGCTCTCCCAGGTGTCTCCCTCTCCCTTGCTCTGGCAGCGTTTTGAGTGAGTATTTCAAACCAGTTGATCTTGTTTTGGTTTTTTTGGCCGTTGCTGTTACATGACGGCTGCCTCCGACTGGCGACTCCTTCGGCTCCTCGAGTTCGTGTCCTAAGTCTTTTGTTTTGCCTGCATGGACTGCAAATGCCTGGGCCATTATTATCTATGAGTTATTTACGCTCCGCTCGGCGATTCTTCCACCCTGCTCTTGTTATGGCCGAAACGAAGCTCGTGGGCTTGGCACACGCTCGCTGGCCACCGAATCGCAGTTCGGGTTCGGGCCATAGGAATTTCCATGGCGTCGACAGGTTTGGTTTGGTCCTCTCCTCGCTCTCCTCGCACTTGGTTCTCTCCGCCTCTCCTCCTGCAACTGCAACTGCAACTGAAGCTCCAGCTCTCGCTCTCTTCCACGGTGTCTCTGCAATTTGCACCGCTCGATCTTGGCTACTGTGTTCCCCCCAAATGACCGAGGAGCGTAGGAGTAGGAGTAGGAGTAGGAGTAGCTTTAGCTAGCTGGCAGTAGGAGTCGCTAATGGTTCAATGACCAGCGCAGGACAAAGACTCTGGAGCCGCCAATCGATTCGTTCGGCATTAATCACTGCTAAATCGCTGCTAAAGTGACCTTGTCTTGCATGAGATCTTTGGGATCTCCGCTCTCCTGCCGCCCAAAACGTCACAATTTATTTCGGAATTTATTGCCCCAGTCGGGCCCTAAGTTTCGTTTAGTGTGCCATTGTTCTGTTCGGGCCGCCTCACATCTCTCCCATGACAATAAGCAGCCGCAGCCACGACAGCCGCTGCAGCGGCGGCACTTTGTGTGTGCGTGTGTGCTGGGTTTCGGCCAGGAACGCCATGCCGCCTGGATCAACCAACTCCGTTTAGCCAAAGTCCGAGCCGAGCCGAGCTGAGCTGAGGCGGAGGCCGAGCCACTTGACCAGGCGAAAAACGAGCGGCCAACTGGTTGCCAGTTGCCAGTGGCCAGTGGCCAGTTGCAACTGCCAACTGCCAACTTGCTGGCAAGCATGCGCCAAGGAATTTCGCCAGCGATTTTCGGAATGTCTACAATGCACCGAGTGTGCAAAGAAAAACATCAACAAAAAATTGCCAAAGAATGAAAACAAAAACAAGAGAGAGAAGACTGGTCCTCCCGAAAAAAGGCGTGAGGCATCGGGCGTGTCCGGATTCTGACGTTCAAGCTGATTGTCTTTGTTAAGAGTCTTAAGATCAGGCTTAGTTAGTCTTTAAAATAGGTTTTCTAATATATTGAAAATTTTGTAATGTTAAAATAAAACTTCTTTATATTTTTAAAATTTATGTTTGGTAATAAAAGTCTTTTTGAAGACACAGAACGTAGGTCTACGGTGTTATTTATTTTACTATTTACCACATTTTGACTACTTAAAAATGTATCGTTTTTTAAATCATAAAAAAACTTTTTAAAAAATAATCCTAATGGGAATTTAAAGTAAATTCAATGGCTTTAGAAAATCAAATATTGTTTTACCACTTGCGCAGTTAATAAATTCCAAATATTATCTAAATTGCCCAACAATTAACCAAATCGATTGAGGATGCCTCGAACAATGGCCCATCTAACTGTTTATTTTATCGTGACCCTTTCAACGGTATTCGATCCCTTGCCCGATGCTATCTGGAACTGATCAGCGGGCCACACTTGAGGGATTATCATCGGTCAGAGGCAAGGACGTGTCTCTGGATGGGATGTGTGACTGGTGTTGTGACAGGCGGGGTTCCTTTTGTTCAGGGGCATAAATCAACAGGAGACCTGGACAAGACACAGCCTCAGGTAGCCGCCGCCGACGGCTACGACGACGACGACATCAAATTCCAAGCGGAAAGCTGCCTCCCCACCTCCACCTTCGGACTCAATTAGTGCAGTCGCTTTGGGTCTTTGTGTGTGCGCGCTGCATTCTTTACATGCCAGCTGGCATTTGATTGATAATTTCGTTACGCCTCGAACATGCACCACAAAAAAATCACAAAATAAAATCAGAAACAGAATATGGAAAACAGACAACCGAGAATATGGTATTTGGGTTTGATAAGTGTGGGTTCCCGAGATTTATGACGTGTTCATGCAGCCTCCTCGATTGTTGTAGGGCATAAACCGGCTATTTGTCGCCCATTCTTGGGCCTGGCCTGATGACTAAGTGCCCGCATCTGATTTGACGGCGATTAGGAGTGACAATGGTACAATTTTCAGGCAACATTTCGAATTTGTGTTGTGGTTGGAGAAGCAGTAAACTTAACGGGAAATCAAATTACTTTTAGGCTATCCCAAGGGGATCCAATTTCAATGATTTTCCCTCATAAAAAACACCAAGTAACTTATTTTGAGATTAAAACGTATTTGTATATATTTGATATTTTGCAAAAAGTTAAAATTTGTAATATTATTACGATTAGTCATAAGAGGGCAATTGGCGTATATCATTTGTTGGCAACTACATTGGATTTAATTGGATACGATACCCCTAAATACGAGTATATCTACCGAGGCAAAAACTTTAAGCTTAACGCTCTGACTTGTTAAGTTTGAATTTGAAATTCTTCATCTAGGCATAAGTAATGCAATATAATAACACTTCAATTGGTTAACTACGAGCTACATACAATCTGGGCAAGAGCGACGAATACTAGTGTAAAATTTGTAGATCGTTCCTATTATTTGATTTTTCGATTAAGAGTAAAATTTGTATGTATCTCATGAATATCACTGAATAGCGACCCATCTCGGCAACGTCGTGGAAGATCCCTCATCCGTCGTCCAGGGTGCACGTGCTCTGAACACACACACACGCACACCCTAGACCTCAAGTTTCAGCTTGCCGTATTTCTGAAACTTGCTGAGAAACTCGTCTCATTCCTTCTTAACGCCGACATACGTGGTGCTCTTGCCGGTCTTGCGCAGCTGCTCCAGCAGCTCATCCGACGACAGGTTCGATGTCACGGTCACAGTGCGATCCTCCAGGTTGATGTTGACCTTCTCAACCTTATCTGCGGAGTGGCAAAATTGAACATTTAGAATTAGTAACCGCAGAACGGAAGGCACAGCCATGTGGAAAGGGTGGGAACTTTTTAAGAATGCAAATTATTGTGGAGCTTATCAACGCAACATATAATTTATTATATTGTTTTTATGGTGACACCACAAACCACAAGAAAAGCGATTGTTGTGGGCTTTACATTAGTAAGATCTGCCTATCTTTCACTCTAATTCATGCAAGCAATAGCAAAATAGATACATAGTTTCTTAGCTTTTACCAAGAGGGTCTATTTTTATATGGTCTTGGGAGCGGGACTGATTGATTATAAGGGTTGAGCCGCACCTGATAACTGTAGAATATTAAATATCGTATAAATTGACCGTTAAATTTTAGAACTGTTATTGAATCAACCAATAATATGTATACATTTTTACAAAATAGGCCAAAAACTAATGTTAATATTTGGGACACCTTTTAATATCAGCTACTTTTTCATAACAAATTCAGAAAGAAATAATAAAGGAAGTGTCTTTAATTTTAAAATTATAAAAAATTAAAAGATTTTACATTTTTTCACTAAGGTTGGGTTTTTTCACTTTAAAGATTCTAAAAAGTACGAAAAAATATTAAACAAGAAACCCTATTAGGTTGACCGCAGCTGTGTGCTAAGAGAAAGATACTGGAAAGTAAGCCACATAGTCGCACATATATTGCACGTAAGTTTGTACACATGTGTAGCTATGTTAATACCTCCCAGCAACGCTGATAAGGGGGCCACTAATTAGGCCTAACGCCTTAATACCAGTCACTAAGTCTACGTACCGCCCAATTTGCCCAGGACTCGCTCCACGGCGCTGGCACATCCGCCGCAGGTCATCTCCACCTTGAACTCGTGCACCTGCGAAAACGGGCGGACAAAAGGGGGAGGAACGGAATGAGAGCTCCTTAGCAGGAGATGAATATTTAAAAAAGGAAAAGGGAATCGAGACCCACTGGCATCCTGCTGCTGCTGCTGCTCTGACGAATGGCGTCGGCTGTGGTGTGCTTGTACACTTGGGGTAGATTAAACAGCTTGGCGGCTTTTGTTTTCCTTTTATGTGGCAGAAAGTACTTTTTCTTGTTTTTTAATTTCTTTTTATATTTATATTGGGGATGGCAAAGTAGCGATAGCGATGGTTTTTAATCGAGTATTGGGTCTACAGTTCCATCGAATAGCATGCCATCGATACTTGCACACCTCTAACGATAAGTCAATGTTCACATTATCGAATTCAAATATTTTAAGAATTTTTTTGTACTTGGATCTAAAAATACATTAAGTTGAATTTCAAGTGGCTCCACTCGGGATTGCAGCGGGTGTTCGTTCTAGACTCGCTTGGGACAGGCACCAAACCGATAGACCACCTGGTGGTCGTAGAGCTGTCCTGGATTCAGGACAATCGTGGGGAAGTCGCAGTGATTCATGGCGTCCGGATACTTTTGCGTCTGCACACAAAAAGCGCCGTGGCGGACGTACTTCGCTCCGCCCTTGCCCGGGTTCGCCGGTGCTTCGCTTTCCTCATCCGGAAAATTGTTGGCCGTGGAGAAATGTAGGCCCGGCTGGTTGGTGTGCACCTCCATGAAGCGTCCACTGCACGGATGCACGACGCGGGCCACCAGTTGGACGCGGTTGGGGGAGACGTCCACGCAGAAGTTGTTGTCGAAGCCGCTAAGGGGGCAGGAGATCACCTGGTTTAGGCGCTTGCCGAGACTGACCAGGCTGGAGAAGTCGTAGGGCGTGGTGCGGACGCGCATTAGCTTGCCGGTTGGTAAAAGATCCTGGTCGACGTCGACTATCTTCTGGGCCTTGATCATTAGCATGTGCTGGTAGAGCGCTTCCTTGCCGGCACCATGGCCAGCCAGATTGAAGTGGCTGTTGTTCGAGATGTTCACCGCCGTGGTGGCCTTCGTTCGCGCCTCGATCCGCATCCCGAAGCAGCCCGTGTCATTAAGCGAGAAGTTGATGTTGGTGGTCAACTCTCCGGGGTAGCCTTCGTGCCCGTCCGGCGAGATATGCTGCAGTGTGATACCGTCCTTGTGCACACCGACCACGTCCCAGATGACGCTATCGAAGCCCACAAAGCCTCCGTTCATGTGGTGACGATCCCGCATGTTCCGGCTTATACTCACCTCCTTGCCGCAGAGCTTAAAGCGGCCTCCAGATGTCCGGTTGGCCACCCGCCCGATGGTGGCCCCAAGGTAGAGCGGCTGGTTGCGGTAATACCCGGCCACGTCGTCGTAGCCCAGGCACACGTCCTCCAGCTTGCCGTTAAAGTCGGGTACCTTCAGTGCCTGAATTGTGGCGCCCAATGTGGTTATGGAGACGGACATGCCACGCTCCGTGGACAGTGTGAAGCGACGAACGCGGTCCGTCTTTTGAGACATCGGGTTGACGGCAATGCCGAACATGTCCTCAATTACACGCACCATCCTGACTTGTCCTTGGGAGTGCTCCTCACTAGCCTTTAAATTTTTAAGAAGATGACCGAAAGAATAAATTAAAAGAAGATTTTTGGTGATGCCGAGAATTATAAAGTATAGAGGAGAGGCTACTATGTTAGTGTCACTTGATTCCAGGCATACTTGGATGCCTTGGTCTCATCCAGGCCAATAATAAATATATAGCTTAAGATCCTATTGATCATTGTCCAGTTTCAGATAACAATTAATCAATGCATACTTCATTGTTAAGAAAAATATTAATTGTGGAAGCAAAATACACTGTACAACAAACTGATGCACTTGTCTACCGACAAAAAAGGCTGTAAAGAGCCATCTACCCATTACACCCTTTACAACTTATTAAAAAAAAAAAAAATCAATCCCAACGAAAAAAACCTTCGTAGCTCTGACATAAAATTTATCAATAAGTTGTGAATATGAAACAAACTAAACGGAGACCAGTGCTGAGGAGCTTAGCTAGGTCCCAGCATCTTCTCGACGCGCACCCATTCGTTATAGTCCTTCTCCGTAATGCCGGCCTTTAAGGCCTCCTCCTTCACAGTGGTTCCATTCTGGTGAGCCGATTTGGCAATCTGGGCCGTCTTTTCACACCCAATGTTGGGACAAAGGGCAGGCGCCAGGCTCAGCGATTCATTCACGTTACTAGCCAGCTTGTCCTTGTTGGGCTTGATGCCCTTGACGCAGTTCAAGTTGAAGCTGCGGCATCCGTCCGCTGTGGAGAACAGGGATTTACTGGTAAACGAAATAATAAAAGCATAAAATAATTACTCAGCAGCTTGATGGAACGCAGCACATTGGACACGATCAGGGGCTTGAAGACGTTCAGCTCAAAGTTTCCGTTGGCGCCGCCTACGGAGACGGCCACGTGGTTGCCCATCACCTGGGCACAGATCATGGTCAAGGCCTCGCACTGTGTGGGATTCACCTTGCCGGGCATAATCGAGCTGCCCGGCTCGTTCTCCGGCAGGTGAACCTCCCCCAGGCCGCAGCGCGGTCCAGAGCCCATGAGCCTTATATCATTGGCTATTTTCATCAGACTGACGGCCAGAACGTTGAGGGCTCCGTGCACCTCCACCATCGCGTCGCGGCTGGCCAGCGCCTCGAAGAAGTTGGGGGCCACCACAAAGGGCAGGCCTGTTATTTGGGCGATTCGCTTGATGCACTTTTCGGGGAATCCACGGCGACAATTTAATCCTGTTCCGACGGCTGTGCCGCCCAGGGCCAGCTGGTAGATCCTCGGCAGCACCGCCTCGATCCGCGCCAGTCCGTTGGTCAACTGCTGGGTATAGCCACTGAACTCCTGCCCCAAAGTCATTGGCACCGAGTCCTGGACATGCGTGCGTCCGATCTTGATGATGTCCTTCCACTCATTGGACTTCGATTGCATAGAGTCTCGCAGAGCCGTGATCGCTGGGCGCAGCTCCTTGTTCAAGCCACTGGCCACTGCAATGTGAATGGCCGAGGGAAAGGTGTCGTTGGTGCTCTGAGACATGTTTACGTGGTCGTTGGGATGAATCGGGTCCTTGGAGCCGACCCTGCCGCCCAGCATCTCAATGGCCCGGTTGCCGATCACCTCGTTGGTGTTCATGTTACTCTGCGTTCCGGATCCCGCCTGCCAGATGGGCAGCGGGAAATGGCCCTCGTCGTATAGCTTTCCGGAGATCACATCGTCGGCGGCATTGGAAATCGCTGTGCTTAGCTTGGGGTCCAATCCAAACTCCTGGTTGGTTTCGGCAGCAGCCTTCTTCAAAATACCCATGGCCTGGATGATCTGGCGCTGGTGAGGAATTTATAATTAAAAGATTATTTTGAGAATAAAAAGAGGCCCAACTTACCGGCATGCGCTCCTCTTCGCCACCGATGCGAAAGTTGAGTACGCAGCGCATTGTCTGAGCTCCGTAGTAACGATCCATAGGCACTTCCATGGGCCCCAGGCTGTCGGACTCCTGACGCATCTCGCCCGACTTGTTGGACTGCATTGTAATATTCCTAAGGTTTCTACTTTACCGGTAGTTCACAAAATATACTCGAATGTCTACCAGAAACAGAAAAATATCTGACAGAAAACAGCATGTGTTACCGCCTCAAGAAAGGGAAAAGTAAAGTATATTCCTAAATATAAAATTTATGCCTTGAACCAAGTATAAAATAGGTTACTTAAAAATAAAAACATTTAAAAGAACTTCTAGAAATAAAAAATTTGCCTGAAGTTGCTATTGCTAAATTTAAATGTTGCTCATTCTGAATTGCAAATTATAAAAAAAAATTAAATAAGAAATCAATGATTTTACAGGGACAGGAATCAGGCTTTATTTACTTGAGATTTTGATTACGTTCAAGAAGTGTCATTGCAGCAGCATTTCCAGGACTCCTCGACCTTGAACCAGTACATAACCTCGTGAAGGTATTTCTCATTCGGCTCTAGGCTGATCGACGGGAACTCCGGGTGGTTCATGGAGTCGGGGAACTTCTCGGTCTCCACGCAGAAGGAGCCGTGCTTGCTATAATGAATGCAGTCCTTGCCGATCATGGGGGCGTCGCCTTTCTTCTCGTCCGGCAGATTGTTCGCCGTGTAGAACTGCATGCCGGGCTGATTGGTCCAGACCTCGAGCACCCGACAACTGGGCGGATGCACAATCTTGGCCACCTTGGTGACGGACTTCTGCATCTGGCCGTCGTTGATCACGAAGCAGTTGTCGTAGCCCTTGATGGGTCGGTTCTCGAACTGCCGCAGGCGGTCGCCCAGCAACACTGGCAGACGGAGGTCATAGACCGTGTCATCCACATTGACTAGCTTGCCCGTGGGTATCTGATCACCGTCCGTCTCCACAATTTGATCGGCTGCAATCTCCACCGTGTGCTCCGCCAGACCCTTGGCACCGGCTCCATGGCCGGCCAGATTGAAATAGGCGTGGTTGGAAATGTTCACCATCGTCGAACGATCCGTGGTGGCCTCGAAGCGTACCCACAGACGATTCTCCTCGTCCAGCGAGTAGGTAATCAGGCACTTCAGGTTGCCCGGATAGCCCTCATGGTTGTGGCGCGACATGTGCCGGAAGACCACGCCCTCCTCCGACTTCTGCACAACCTCCCAGATGACGCTGTCAAAGCCCACGAATCCGCCATGCAGCTGGTACTTGTCCTAATAATAATAGAAATATAAAAATAATAATTCACAGGTAGATAAGTTCTTTCTTAAACTAAATAGTAGAAGGAGGAAATGGTTTTGAAATTAATTTGAATTTAATTTACTTAATTTAGATTTCAAGGACATGGTCTTGTCTCTGAGAGTACCTAATATTTACCTGAAAGTTCTTGGTCACCTTGACCTTGGTGTCGTTCACCTCATACTCGCCATTGGCCACACGGTTGGCCACTCGACCGAGGGTGCCTCCAATGTAGGCCGACTTGGTGGCCAAATAGGATGCGATGTCCTTGAAACGGTTTAAATATATTATTGATCAATTGTTGGTCGTGGAAAATTTTCAAAACGTTTAGTTTCCCAAGAAAATATACTTTATACACACCTCGAATCCCAGGCAGACATCATCCACCTTCTCGTAGGCATCCGGCATGCTGACGCTCTGGATGATGGCTCCCAGCTGTATCACCGACACGGACATGCCCTTGCTGTTCCTTAGCGTGTAGCGGCGCACCATCTCCGGCGACTTGGTGAACGGATTCACGGCCAAGCCGAATATCTCCTCCTCCAGTTGGATCGGCATTTCGCAGTGTCTCCGGCTAGTTCCTTCCCCTGAAAGCGCTTGACAGCAACTGCCGGGCACCTGAGAGGCGCCTAACCGGGCCGGGTTCCAGTATATTGCTGCTGATTACGACGATCCAAAGTCATAGGGGTCGACTGCTCCTCCCGCAAAGTCAAACGGGGCAATCAACTCGCTCGGACGTCGATTACCCCTTCCCTAAGCCCCTCTGCTTTACCGCCCACAACAGTCGGCGATAGCATCATCGGAAAGTGTAAACAGGGGCATCCGTCTTATCGCCAATTAAGCGGAATAGATATCTACTCAGGGTGCGCGACTGATAACTATTTTTAAAACAGTATTTAAAAATAACAGCGCGACGTCATAAGTTACATGTTCTACGCATTAATCAATATTCACTATCAAATATTTTTAATTTTGCCTCGCAAAGCAGGAAAAGTAATACAGATAAGCCCAAAGATATGAGAAAACCCCCAGAAATGCCTGTTGGATTTTGGAAAGCCCCCAAAATAACATTCACAATTTACAAAATATTCCACTAAACCTCCAAAAGTTATAAAATATGTGTAATTTAATTTTAATAAATAAGTTTAGAGTAAAAAAAAAATCCCAATGTTGTGTAAAAATAATTATATTATACTTTAAAACATCTTGTGTTGTTCAACAGGTTCGCTTGTGACAAAGTTAAGAACTTCAATCCCTTGGCTCGTGTTAGATACATTTTAGAGGATTTAATTTTTAATTCAGATTTAGCATTCTCTTCACTATGAGTCAATTTGCTAAAGAAGAACACAACGTAAATATAAAATAGACAGTAACTAATGAGTGTTCTTACCTCATATTACTGGGAACATTCCACCATGCCCAGGTAAGAGACACCTCCAATGGCAGATCCTTATAGTAACGCAGAAAATCCCGATCGTTTCCCAGATAATACCCCAGGGACTCTATCCTGAACCTATCTCCTCCGCTGCCCAGTTTGAAGTCATCGTACTGCGAATAGGTCTTACTTCCATCGGAGTAGGTGAGCTGTATGCCCAAAACATGGCTGTGTGAAGCCATAATGGAGCTCAATTTCTCGAAACCAATCCAATAGTCGCCATCGAGTTCGCCAAAGCCGCACAGAGCATTCTTGTAACTATCTGCCAATTTCTCGAATCGTCCGCTCTGACAACTCTGAATGACTGTCCAACCAGTGCTGAGATCGGAGCTCCTGACCACTTCCGGGGACTGAGGGGGTTGGGTTTTGGCTTTGAATTCCAACTTGGCAATGTGCTTCTTCATCTCCTTTAGCTGTTTCCCATTTTCAAGGGCTTCCGACTCCAACTTGGCAATTTGTGCCTTGAGATTTGATATCGTTAAGGCATGATCAGCTATTATTTGTTGCGACCTGTCTAGCTGCTTTAGGATATGTTTTACGGAGTTGTCTTCTTTAGTTTCCATTCTTGATGTTTCACAAAATATTCTTAATAATAATAATACAAAATTGGTAAATTATGAATCATTTTAGATGTGACCAACAATTTGGCAGAATAAAGCTTCTACAGCTTTTTAAGCTCTATATTTCAGTTCACTTTTGTTTGAAATCCTATCTTATCAGCATGTACTAGAATCGTCACTCCTTAACCTTTGTTTTTTGTATTTATTGTACCTTTTAATGTCAACAAAACTAAATCTAATATAAATTCAATTAATAAAAAATTCGGCTTTTTCACAAATTTCACAATGGACATGGATTCTTACTCAATGTGTAATCTAAATGTTTTTAAATCAATTAAAATCTGCCAGGCCATGGGTTGATTTGCATCACAGAAGATTTTATAAGCCGATTCGTCTCCATATCCAGTGTACTAATAAAACAAATAAAATTAGACAAAGATTTTCAAGCTCTAATAGAATACCTTACCACAATGAAACAAACCACAGCGGATCTTTTGGAGGTTGATTTTCATAGTCACGTAGATAGTCCTCACCAGTCCTGCCAATGAATTTCCCCAGGGACTTGATTCCCTTTCCGTCCCAGCCAACTCTAAAGTCATCGTAAGTTGATTCGCGCTTAGATCCATCTTCCAGGGTGTGCACAATATTCAATACATGCCTCCGATCGCCCATTATGGTATTTAGATGATCAAAACCAATCCAAAAGTTGCCATTGGGGTCACGAACTCCGGTGGCAGCTTTTTCTTTTCCAGTTGAGTTCATGAGTGGAATAAAAAAGCTGAAGTGGTGACTATTCAGAATGGTAGTGGGGGGTATTTGTTCAGATATGGATGCATTTGCACTTTCGATTTCATCGGTGGGTGCCGGACTCGGGCTGGGAGCGTTGTTTGTTGTGCTTATCACTGGTTCCACTTCAGGAGCTGCTGCTTGGAGCTCCTCCCGATTTTGATCACAATCAGTTTCGGATATATCTATGTTAATTCGATCCTTCTCTAGCTTTATGTTAATACTGTAAGGATCGCTGATTTTCATAACCGGATTCTTCTTATTGAAGAGTATTACGAGCGCTACACTGATTTCGTGTACTAATTTTTCGTGACAATAAAAGCGTTCAGTCCCTTCCATGCTTAAATTTCTTCGGTTTCCGCGAAACACCTGCTGCTGCTCGAATTGTACTGGAACTGACGCCAATTTAGCAACCGCAAAAATAACGTAAATGTAAGATAAGATAACATTACGCTGGTAGGTAGGTAGTTGAGAATTAACGTTAAAATACCACTTAGATGAAAAATATACTAGAGTTTGCCGAGTATAAAAATATTCGTTGATGGAACCTTTTTAGATCCTTGCTAGGTTTCACAATTTCAGTCTGAAGTTTACTTCATTGTCAAAAAGGATAGAACTTGTGTAGCTGCGGCAACTTCGACTGTAGACTATCATTAGTAATACTTTATATTCGTCTTGCCACCTTTTAAAATCAAAGGAGAGAGTTTTAGGATAATATTAAAGTCTAATAACTGCCGAATAATAAATTATATAACTATATATAACAATAAAAACGATTATAGTATGTATTGGTTATTATTTTATCTAAACAACCGTCTTCGATTACAATTTAATAGCTCGAATTGCTGCATGTTGGCCTTTTCTTCAGAAAGTACCCTCACGTCGTGATCCGCCACGTCCAGCTGCTGCTCCAGCTGCCGCTGGAGATTGCGCACGCGCAGAGTGCCCATGGAAATTGGCAGCCGGTTGTACTCCGCGATAAGTTGCCTTTGCCGCTCACGGGCGGCCTCCAAAAGCATTCGATTCGACTCGCACTGCAGCTGCTCCTGGGACTGCTCCTCCGGCACCTCCTTCTCCTGCGGTTGTTCTTGCGGCGAATCGGAAAACAGATCACATGACGTCTGGGAACGCACACTCAGCGCCTCATCGAGGTCGACATCCACCATTTCCGGAATGTCCATCTGTCTTACCCTGGGCGTACTTGATCTGGAGGAGGGTGAACCGGCGGAGGACTGGTCACCCGAGCTGGGCTCAATGCCGAGACCGGTGGCTAACAGCCGGGGCAGTGTGTACTGCCCCGACTGGTAGCCATCGCGTTGCTCCGGCATCCTGCCCAGCTCGAAGCTGGAGGCAGTTCGCCGCAAACGCAGGCTCTTGCCGCAGGAGTCCCCCTCTCTGAGCTCCGGCTCGTCTCCCTCGCTTCGTGCTGGCCGGAAGAGCCCCCTCTCCGAGCACTTGAGCATAGCGGCACTGAGGAACCGCTCGTCGCTGATGTCCTCCGTTTGGATCTGCTTCTCGACAAAGCTCTTGGTCTTCAGCGTTCCGCCCGCAGGACGCCGTTGAGCGCCGTAAGGCAGGGGTCCTGAGCTCTTAGCCAAAGTGGCTAGTCGGGCCTTCGATTTTTCCTTGGGATGCTGGCTGACCATTAGCCGATTTTCGAGTAAAAAGTTTCGGGAGGTTCGACGAACAGGATCCTTCGGGGGTACGTCGCCATTTGAGGGGATTAACATGATTGCAGTACAAGTAACAAATAAAAAACAAAAACTGTCAACGTGTTTATATGTGTGGCAGGCTAAAAAAATCAACAGAAAGCCTCTGATCTTTGGAATCTTTGGAAATAAATAAAAAGAGCCAACTCAGATTACTCTTTTTCCAAAAAAAGATAGCTTAGTAACAAATATTAAAACCCTTAATTAATTTTCAATACAACTTCTGTTGATTTTATTTAATTCTTGTATCGGTTTTACTTAATTTATTGATAAGTGAATGCTTCCACTTGCTTGGTTACTTATTATTTTAACTGGCCACTAATACTGCTGCTTGATTTCCCTTTACTTTTACGGTACCAGCTATTTCTACATCTTTCTCGTTGCATTGGCTGATTGGTTGGTAGCTAATGGTTAACACACATCTATATAGCTTACGACTTGTTGATCTCTTGAGCATATCACAGAACAAAAATGACAGTAGAAGAAGTCGTGTTCGGGTCTCTGGGCCTGGGGGATGGAAGAGTCTGGTTCTAGTAGAGGGCTTAGAAATTGTAAAAATATTACTCCGGAGCTTAAAAGTACATACTCGTGTACGCATATATAGTTTATGTTTATCTGATATATATCTTCTATATCTATATATGTATATATGCCGTGTAAATGTTCATATAAATGGTGATATCTCTTTTAGAAAAATACTGAGCAAAAGTACTTGGCGTTGTGCATTGGGGGTCAAGGATCGGGTCGGGGGCCCTATACCAGGATCTTGTCGTAAGACGGCGGCGGCGACTCATCCAGGGGCAGCTGCTTGCCCATTGCCGACGGCGTCTGTTCCGGCAGCAGTATTGCTATGTGGTAGGGCGGCGGACCCGCAGTGGCCGCCGCAGCTGGTGGGCTTCCGGCGGTCAGTTGCTGTTGCTCCTGGAAGGGCACCCTCATCTGGTAGACACAGGCGCGGGGAGGGCTCTCATCGAACTCCGCCAGGGAGGAGTTTATTCCACGGCTCTGGCACACAGCCGCTCGTGCTTCGGCACGACCCGCACTGGAGAGCAGTCCCTTGGGAATACGACACAGACTGACCATGCAGGCGGCCAGGAAGAAGGTGGCCGAGAAGGCGCAGAAAATTAGCACCTCCAGGCCTGTGCCCTGGTGGTCGAAGTAGAACTTGGTTCCGGCCACGAACACCGAGGCCAGTACCAGGGAGGCGCACATGCCGCACTTCAGGTGGCTGGGCAGCAGTTGCGAGTCTGCGTGCTGCAACAGCGCATGGTGTTGCTGCTGAAGCTGGTTGCTGTGCGAAGCGGTTCCAGCCGTGGCCACCGGCGCCGTTGTGCCAGTAGCAATGGTCACTTCTGCCGCTGCCGCTACTGATGATGATGTGACTGCCCCGGTTGAAGACGTTGTTGCCACTGGCGGCGTGGAGTGCCTCATGCTGTTGCTGGAATTGTGGCGACGTGGCGCGGCATAGGCAGTCGATGGACGCGGGTTGTGGCTGCCGCTGCTCGAGTGGTTGCTTGTGCCGTGCTGGTGATGGGATGTATGATGGTAGGCGCTGTAGGCATCGTCACTGGAATAGGATTTGTATGGTTTATATGAGACGGGATATTATTTACTAAGGATTCATGTACTCACGCGTACACATGACCCGAATACTGCTGTTGCTGTTGCTGCTGCTGATGCGCATCATAGTGTCTCACGGGCACCGCCATGTTGCCAAACTGCGGATGATGATAGCTGTAGTGTTGCTGGGGCTGCGGCGGATGTTGCTGCTGATGCTGATGTTGCTGCTGATGCTGCTGCTGATGCAACAGTTGCTGTTGCTGCTGTGCCCTGGGTGCATAACGTGTGCTGCCATGGTGTTGATAGTGGGAGCCACGTGCCACCAGGGGAACGATGGTTCCGCTTCCGGTTAAAACAGCTGCCGAGGAGGCCGCATTGTTGTTGTTACTGGCAGTGGTTGGTGCTCCTGCGGCAGCCACATGCTCCCTGCTGTTCGCGTTGTTGTTGTTGCTGGTGCCACCGCTGGAATGTTGCTGCAACATGTGCTGCTGCTGCTGGTGCGAATTGTTATTTGCATACTGGGAATGCGAGTGCGATTGCGATTGCGACTGTGACTGCGACTGCGACTGACGACTCGTGCCCGGCTGATGAAGGTCGTAGGGCGCCTGGGGCAAGGTACGATGCACCGAGGGCATGGCCTGGCCACTACCGCCAACGCCACCCGCACTGTTAGCGCTGCAACTTGTGGACTTGGCTCTCCTTGGCGGATGACCATAGCTCAGACCGCTGCCGGCATGGGACAGCGAGGCGGCCACGCGGGAGCGTCCAAAGCCGCACTGCTGCGAGCGCTTGTCGATCCAGAAATGCATAGCTATCACAGGAGGATTCAACTGCAAAGGAAAACAATTTAAAAAATAACTTTAGCTTAAAGATTTAAAATAATTTCCCTTTAAGTTACAGAAGAAGCAACTTAATGCACCAAGTAAAAACACGGATACATCTCGAAAACATGTTCTTTAAGTGCTGAGAGACAGACAGACAGTTGGCATTAAGTGCTGCAAACTTATTTGAAGTTCACGCTGTGTGTGTTCGGCAGGGGGAAGCCCTTGACTAGACAAAGCGCCTCTGACTCATTTGGCTTTGTGTCTGCCAGACGGAAGAGAGTTATCCCCGATGCTCCTGCCACGAATTCGCCTGCACTTCCCCCCGGCTTGCATCCCCAAAAAGCCAAAACAGGAAACGTGCGCATCACATTTTATGAGGCTGCCTCAGTCGTCTTCCTTGTCTACCAGACCCGACCCCTCGCCTCCAGCAGTTCCTGGTCGTGGTGGTCCTGCCATGGCACTTCCTCTTTGTGCGCCCCTCGACGAAGGTGCAACAAGGAACAAAGGCTGCTCTCCTGGTCAAGGAACCCGCCCGAAAAATAAAACATTCATTGAACGCTTTCACTTCCCGTGTCATTGGCAGCAAACCCAACACCAAACACCGCCGCCACCAAAGCCCCAAGCGCGCCAAAACACACAGACTGAGATTAGTGGTTGTGTTGGAGAAGGACATGGCTCGGCAGTGGCGCACTCAATGGGGTTTGTACAGAATAAATTATCAGACCTTTGACAAGGAATATTTTAAAAAATGTTTACTTATATAAAGGCAAAGTTATTAATTTAAAAGGCGTCAAAAAAGAGTTCTCTCGGCGACAACCCCTTCACACTGGGTAGCTCTTTGTGAGGTTCATCGTTCGATGAAAGCGAGACTTTCGGGTTCGCGAACTATTCAAATATGGATTATGATGCTGACTGTGTTCCTGGGCGGAGAAATTTGTGGTCCCATTGTGCCTGGTGTTTGCATTTGCTTAACTGTTCGTTGAACCGTGCCCCTGCGGTATTAGCCAATCGAGGCTGACAACGGCCAGGAGCGCACTTAAATAGCCCCAGAGAAATAATGAATTTTTCAAATTATAAACAATCCAGCACACATACGCACCGTGGGCACTGTGGCCAACAGCCATAAAAATCAACCGCACAATAAAATAACTTTTACTTCGGCAACTTTTGTGATCTGTCCGCCCGTCCGCCTGGCCTCAAGGTTCAAAGTTCAATGGCTGTCAACAACTTCTTCGAGCAGAAGAGCATTACACAACACAATGCCGGAGCTCTGAGTGCAAATAAATAAATACCCAGGCACGGGGCCAGGGTAATAAAATAAACATATTTAAAAGAGACATTTTGACAACCTTTTGATAGGTTCATTTCGTTTCCATTTCTCGCCTGGCGCCACTCGGATTTAGGTTTGTGTTTGCACCCCCTCGTCCTGCGAGAGTCCTGGTCGAGGGTTCAATGCTTTGGCTTTGTGCATCCCTCGTCCTAGCCCCCAACGTTGCCTGCGATTTAGTTTCGTTGCCACTCGGCAGGGTAAAGTTCAGCTTGATTTGCCTCCATGCTGCTGGTCAGGATTTTTGCGGAACTCAAAGGAACTCGGGCATTGACATTGTCTCAGCTGAGGTCAGACCACCGAAAAGTGCTTTCCCTGGAAAGGGGGAGGCCTACGAATTCCCACAAAGAATGCTTAGTTAATTGAATATAATTAAAATTTACCCACTACATAAATCACTTGCCCAGCAGCACCCACCAAATAATAATTCTTTTATCAAAATACTTCATTAACATTTCGGCCCCTCCACCGATGGCAAACTGCCCAATCACTTGGACTCGGTCTCGGTCGCCTTGAAGCATTCACTTTATATTCACTTTAAATAGATACAAAAGCTCTTCCGATTTTATTCACTGAACTCGTTTTACTATTGGCCAGCCGCCAGCTGAGGTCGTTAAAGTTGGCCTCTGGGACGCGGTAGTTTCAACTGTTTCCGTGGTGTAGCGGTTATCACATCTGCCTAACACGCAGAAGGCCCCCGGTTCGATCCCGGGCGGAAACATGTGAACATAATTTTTTTTACTTTTTATAATTATAAATTCCCTCATATCCATACATAATTTATTTATTAAAAGATAAGATATATATTTATCTTCTCATAAATATTTTTAGAATGTTAAATTGGTTTATTGGACATTTTTTGTATAGTTTGATAAAATTTTGGTTATTCTTTAGCAAAGTAAATTATTTAAAAGGCCTAAGATTTGGTCTGTATGTAATGGTAAAAATTTATAAAATATATAACTTTGTACTTAAGTGTCTCAAGTTTGTTTTAACAATTTTTGTTACATCTAGATTACTATGTAAAAACGTACAACTGATTCTGATTAGAAACAAGCTCCTTAGCTTAGTTTCCATTGCCTACATTCAACGAATGCATACAGGAAGCCTTTTAGAGACTAACGAGTCCTTTGAAAACGTTGTACAACATCATTTGAAAAAGCTTGCACAACATAAAATAAACTTGAACTGCATAAAGTCAGCATACTTTATTATTTAATGGTTCTTGAAACTGTATTCTTCTTAAAAGTAAATAAATAAAATTAAAAAAATAAGTCCTGCCATTTTTGTTAGGCAGAACTCGATACATGTTTCCGCCCGGGATCGAACCGGGGGCCTTCTGCGTGTTAGGCAGATGTGATAACCGCTACACCACGGAAACAGTTGTCCGCGGAGCGCCCATAGGGGCCCTAGTGATTCAGAGGAGGATTAGGTTCGGGCAAAGTGCCAGCAGGAAATCAAAACTAATCTAATGAAGAAATATGGAGATAATGTTAGCTATTCAAAAGTTTTTATTATTCAATGAACAAAATATTTTAAGTAAATCAAGAGAACATCAATTTTGATAAAATTGTTGTTTTTATTATTTTAAAGTAACGAAATATAATCATATGTATTTAAATCAAATTATAATATTATAAACATTAAAAATCACTCCCATTATCGGACTTTGCAAACGACAATTGCCGTGGAAAAGGTGGCCTGAATTGAATTTGCAGATGACACACACTGAAACGTACCGAGAAATGTTTATTGAATGAAATTCCTGGGCCAGGCACTGGGAAATTCTTGGGAATCGGGAGCTATCCCAACCTCTTTTGACCGTCCATTGCATAAATGAAATGCCAGACATTCGTGTTTGCCGCTGTGTGTTTACCCGAGCGTTATCCTCACCTCCGGCGGATGAAATTTATGCGTCATGGGGAAAAGATGCCAAAACAAAACAGAAATTGTAAACTTTAAAGCTGAAACAACCCCCCTATACATTCGCCTTTTCACTCTCACTCGGATGGTTAACCTTTGCGAGTGACGAGCGCTCGTTTTGTATGCGATTTTTCGTTGGCGGGAAGTGAATTTGTCCCATTCGAGTGGCTCCAAGGGGAGGTGCAGTCAGGGACTGATACTGAATGCCTGCCTGCCCACTTGATGGCGTACGCTGCGTATGAGCAATGCGGTGCAATGTGCCTGTGTGCGTGGGATGTACTGTGGCTGTGGCTGTGGCTATGTGGGCTGTTTTCAAGTGCAGCACGCTTTCTTCTTACCTGCAATATATATTTTCTCGAGCTCTCAGATATTTCCCCTTCAGCTTTTCAATGCCCTCCTCCGTCTTTATTGGCACGCGGCCGTCACGTTTCTGGCCGTTATTGCATACATATTGTTGTTTCTGTTTCTGATTCTGGTTTTCTTCGCTGCAGCAGAGTCCTTGAACGCTCAACTGACCCGACAAACACACACGAGACGAGAGCACACACAAATAAATATCCCTCTAGAAGGAGCTGCTCACACTCACGCGAAGGACTCACGCGACTTGCAAACTTCTTTTCAATTCAATTCAATTCAAAGCAAGGAGATACTTTCCTTGCCGCGGAGTCGCGCTCGAATAACTGTATTTTCCAGAGGCGTAGGCAAAGGCGGACGGGGACGATGTGTGGCGACGTCGACGGGGGAGCGGCGGTGGGTGGTGTGTGCGGCGCCTGCGATTCGAACGGAGCAAGGACTCGCAGCCAACTGAATGTGCGAATGCAGCTGCTGGGCAGCACCAGCAGCCCGTGCTCGTTTTCACTTTCATGAGTTTCGCAGACCAACCCCCCCTTTGCCTCGGCCCCACCACCACCCTCTCCGAGTGGCGAGTGGCGCTTTTCTTTTTTTTTCTGTTTCGTTTGCCAGCAGACAGCGTTTTGTTTTTGCTTTCTGTATGTGTGGCCGTGCGCCTGTGTGGGCGAGCGGGTGGGCGGGTGCAACATAGCATGAATGGCGTAGAGAGAAAGAGAGCGAAAGTGGGAGAAAGGCTGCTCTCTCCAAGAGCACGGTGGCTGCACGGCACATGCGCCCTGAATTCGAATTTATTTAAAACAAAACTTTAAAGCTTTTGGCGCCTTGTCTATCAGGGTTGCCTGCCGATATGCTTAATCAGGTCGATAAAATTCGTGAGTGATCATTTTTTACACTTGAAAAAAGGAAGACACACTCCCTTCTCATTTTCATTATATATCTTTAATTCCGAAAACCCTCAAAGCCCCACGTTTTGCGGCTCGCGGCACTCCTCCACCTTGGGATCGTAGTGCAGGCCCGGCGTGCAGTCCAAGGTGACTCCACGGCCATCGACGCAGTAGTAGTAGGCATCCCGGCGAGATTTGTGGGGATAAAAATGGACTCCCACCTGGGGACACTGGATGTCAGCTCGGCGAAGAGGAGAACGGGAATATGGCTTAATATTCCTGGCCGTGGCATCAATCTTTAAAAGAAAAAAAATACAGATCTTAGAGCAAACTAATTCCAAAGATAATACCCCCCAAAACGACTTACCGAACACTCCACATTCTTGGCATAATCACAGCACTGGCACTCGGGGTTGTAGAGCAGACCGGCAGAGCACTCCTGCTCCCAGGGTCGGCCGTTGGAGCAGACAAAGTACTTGCTGCAGGATGCCTTGCTGGCTAGGTAGGTGATGTTGTTAGGGTTGTTGGTGGCGGAGCAATCATTAGCCACGCAGTCCACGAACTGGGGGAAGTCGCAGCGGTCGGTCACATTGTTGTATTGGAGCTGGTCGTGGCACTGCCGGAGGACAGGGCGTCCATAGTAACACAAAACGTATTTGGTGCAGGTATTGTCGTAACAGAAGCTACTCAGAGCAAAGCTCTCGCAGGTGGGCAGGCACTGCACCCGGCTCCTGTAGGTGCACACCTGGAAGACCGGGTCAAATGCCAGATTGCAGGACTTACCCTCCTCAAGGCAGAGGGTTGGAGTTGCCCTCTCTAGCTCCAGGCAGCTTCCGATGTTTGCTATCTTGCCATCTTAATTACGAAGCAGATTAATAAAAATATATTTTAATTTATTTAATGTATTGTTAATTCCCCTGATTGTCTATCAACTCACTCTGACACTCGATGTACTTATCGCAGTCGTCCACATAGGGCAGGTAGACTTCATCTGCCACATTTTCACAGATGTTGATGCTGCTGTTGTACATGTCGTACTTGATGGAAATATCGTCTTCAGCATTGCCACCATCACCTGGGTCGGGTGCCACCACTAGGTCTTCGTCGGCTCGGCCACGATCCACCAGCAAGAGGGTGAGCAGAAAGCCAGATTTTATCAGCCACTTCACTGTCAATGGCCAAAGGGATTGGTAGAAATGTTAAGGTAATAATAATGGTTTCCTGAGCTACTTACTCCTGGATAGTTCGCGATGTGCAGCCCAACTGTTTGCCGTTTGTCTGGAAAATATCCAATTTATAACTCGAACCATTCGAGTTCTCTTTGTCTTCGTCTAATGAGTTCTTGCCAACTTGGTCTTATCACTTGCTAATTTCGGCACACGCCTCTCTCAGACAAACTACCTAATTTCCCCAAACACTCGAAGTGTCAATTTATCTGCTTCAAACATGGCGATAACTTGGGACAATACTCAAAATGCTAAGGATAGACTGGTTCCCAGAACCCGTGGATATCATCTCTCATTTGATATGTAGTTTGCCAAAAATCTATTTGTCTATTTGAATTGGGTTTCAAAATTTTTAAAAAAGAACAGGCTTTAGTAAGTCCTTAGAACATGAGATCATAATAGCTAATAATTACTAATAATTAATGAGTTATTTTTACCTTAAGGCTTCAATCCTTCTATGTTTATGTAACTATCTTATCTCTCCAACCAGTTGTAACAATTACAACAGATCAGGAGTACAACGTGTGACTCATCCTTACACGTGTTTCCTAATGCTTGATAGAGGGGTTGCTGATTATACCTACTCCAGATTGGCTCTTGTTCCTCACTATCTACTCCAGCACAATTTGAATGCTTCTAATTACAATAGAAAATCATGCATCCTCATCTGATAACTCTTCCAATTCGCAGAGCACCAAAACAAACGTTGATTGCCAAAAGAGTTTTACCTATAAATAGAGACGTTTCCTGAGCTCAGGCGATAGTGAGTGGAGGAAGCCGAGTTCAAAGAGTGAGTAGGGCTCATAGCCAGGAAGTTTGCAGGTCTAAATTCCAACCAATTCTTCTAGTGATGTACCCCATTACCCTGCTGGCCATCGTGGCCCTGATCGTTTGCTGTGGAGCAGCTGATGCCGATATCAACATCTGCTCGAATGCGGTCGATAATCTCTTCTTGCCGCACGTGAGCAACTGCAGCAAGTACTATCTGTGCATGAGTAAGTAGCCTTCTTCCGCTACACCGCCTACAAACCTCAATCGTCTCTCATTTTTAACCCCAGGTGAGATGGCCGTGCCCCGAGAGTGTCCCAAAGACTATTACTTCGATTCCCGTGACCAGCAATGCGTGTCGGTGATGGAGGTCTCCTGCATTCCATCCTGCAAGGCCCGTGGTCTGGAGTCCTTCAGCTACGACCGCACCTGCAATAAGTACGTGCTCTGCTTCGACGGCACCCCAGTGGTGCGGGCCTGCTCCGATGGTCTGCAATACAACTCCCAGACCGATCGCTGCGACTATCCCCAGTATGTGGACTGTGCCGACAACCTGTGCATTCGGGAGAATAATCCCGAGGATATTGTGTTCATAGCCAGCAAGGCAAGCTGTAGCAAGTACTACGTGTGCCTGAATGGCCTGCCCACGGTCCAGAACTGTTCCTATGGTCTGCAGTACAACTCGGAAACCGAAAACTGCGACTTTGCCTCCAAGGTCAACTGTACGGTGCGTATTTAAGATTGATCTACATCTTGGGAGATATCTAAAGCGTGGTTTCATGTCTTTCAGGTTGAGAGTCTGCAGCGCAACATCCTGCCGTTCGCCCGAGCTCCTCCACGCAGCGCCGATATCAAGTGTCCCTCGGAGGGTGCCCACTTCATTGCCCACCAGAAGCGCCCGGATGCATACTACTACTGCCTGAATGGACGCGGCGTCATTCTGGACTGCACACCTGGTCTGGTCTTTGATGCCCAGCGTGGAGAGTGCCGAGAGCCGCAGTTCGTCGGCGCTTAAGTCCTAAAATAAAGATTTTTCGTAACTGATTCCGTTAACATACTTGAAATTCTTTAATATGAGTTTTTAGAGCAAAAGCCTGAATGGTAGAAAATGCTGAAAACTGCACACTGAGGAGAATATGGGTTATCCTGGGCGAGCAACTCTTGTTTTAGAATCTTCTTTCCCATTCCAATTTCTTCTTTGATTTAATAATAAACATATACATATTTGCAGAATCCCAAACAAGATTTTAACTTTCATTGTTACTGAATTACATTTTATTGACTCCACTTTCTTTAACGGCCCATATTATGGGGCTCACGGCACTCTTGAATCTTGGGATCATACCAAAGACCCGGAGAGCAGTCCAGGACCAAGCCATGCCCTTCCACGCAGTAGAAGTAAGCATCTTGGCGTGACTCGTGGGCAATGAAATGGACACCCGCAGAAGGACAGATCCCTTCAACTACAGCAGGACGAAGAGGAGAGAAGAGCTGTGCCTTTCGCTGATCAGCAGGGATCTACAAAATTAAGGTTTCTCTATCAGTTCACTTTAGGATTTACCCGTTAAACCCACCTGACAGTCCGATTTCGATGGAATATCGCAACAATCGCACTTGGTGCTGAAGTACAAGCCCGGTGTACAGGTCTGCTCCCTGGGAACTCCATTGCCACAAAGGAAGTACTTCTCGCAGGATACCTGGCTAGGCACATAACGCAGATGATAGGCATTGTAGTAGATGGAACACTCTGACTCCACACAGTCCACATTCTTGGGGAAGTCGCATCGATCCGTTCGGGAGTTGTACTGGAGGCCATCGTGGCACTCCCTCAGCACAGGACGACCGTAGTAGCAGAGCACGTACTTGGTGCAGGTGCGCTGGTAGCTAAAGGTGGTGAAGTTGAAGGCCTCACAGGTGGGAAGGCACTCTGCCTGACCTGGATTCACGCAGCTCTGGCTGGGAGCATCGAACTCGTAGGGCCATTCACACTGCAAGGCTATGGCTTGGCCAGCTTAAAAAATGCAGAATAATAAATGATCATAAAATTATTAAGTTTATAGATTGATTTTCACTCACATCGACAGAGGTAATACTTATTGCAGTCCCCCACAAAGGGCAGGAACACATTGTCCGCCACATTTCCGCATAGACTGAGATTACCCAAAATTAAGGAATTGTCATCTTTCTCAGAAGCTCCAACCTCTCCTTCAGTTGTAGTGCCATCCTCAGCTCTGGTTGCCAATATTCCGCATACCAAAATAATCACAAACAATTGCTCTTAAAAAAAAGAAAATAAATAAATGGTTTGAGTATCCATGAATATGAGTTCTTCACTCACGCACCTCTACTCATCGTTAACTTCTTAGCCCAACTGCTTTCTGCAGCCCGTGAAAATGTGCTAATTTCAGCTTCAAACATTCAACTGATTGTGATATCGCTGTATCGATGTTTACACAGGTGACATATTAATTCTGGGGTAACAAGGGTTCTTGAGTGGTTTAATTTTTGAAAACACTACCCCTTTCCGTCCATTAATCGGTATGCATTTTGTATATTCATTGTCATAAGAGCGCTCTAATATTTAGTACTCATTTTAATTTAATTTAATTATATCATATTCATATACTTTTATTTATTTATGCAAATATTTAATTATAACCCATTTACCTTTTCTAAAACATTTTGTCCCATTAAATTTCTCTCTGTGTATATAATTAGAATATAAGATACAAGATCTCTCACATCATTACCGAAACACTCGCCTCCTGATCCACGAAATTCTACGAACGCATCGCGTATCGTTTGAAAAATTCTCGTTTTCGGCACTTCGATTCAGTTGGAATTGGGGCATCTCTCTGAACACTGCTCGCTGCTCCGGGACTCAAAATAAATAATATTTAAAAAGAAATTATTCATCAACTGCTGAGAGAAACTCACACCCCAGTGTAAGTTTGCATAATTACTGCATTTGGCTATGTTGTCTTCGGAGATGCCAAAATGATTGACATTAGTCAAAGCATGAAGTGAATTCAACAAATGGGAATTTATTTATAGACAGTGCCTTGCGGTGGGCCTGTGTTTGTATTGGAACAAAAAACTCATTAATGTGCGCGATATGTGTGCATATAGTAAGTAATACAAAAGATTCCCTCTGTTCTTCTTCAGGCACATCGAGGAGGAAATGGTCAACGAGCTGAATAGGCCCCAAAACGGGGAGAATGCCGCTCTCAGTGAGGTAAGCTTTAATCTAGATTCTAGAATATAAATTAACACAGATTAATCTTAGATTTTTAAGAGGATATATTTTAATTCAAGAATATTTAAGGTTATCTTATCTTATACATTTTAATTATGAACCCTATGACAATAATGAGAATTCACTGGCACAAAATTACATTCTTTCTAATAATTTAAATACAAATTGCTACATATGATATATATATATGTACATGCTGTAGGTGTTTATGGCCATTAACATTGTATTTCTTGGTACATTTAATTATTGTTCTTACATATTATTTTCAACCCAAAGGTTGTCATATTAAATGCAAGTCATTTCGAAAATTCTAGAACAATACAACTCAGAGACCTTTACATAGTCTTTGTGGCACTCAAGGCAGATTTGCATTCTAAAAATGCCAGAACCAATCATAAAGGTTCAAGAATACAACTAGTAGAAATTGCTTTAAATAAATAAGACAATTTGTAAAACTTATAATTAATATAATTTATCTTATTTTTTCTAGCGCCTGGCAGCCTCTAATCGGCAACTACAGGAGATGCAGGAGGAGCACCGAGAGCTGCTCCAGGAGATGGAGACCTTGCGGCTGCGAGCCGCCGAACTCACCCTGCTGAATGCCCAGCGTCATCAGCAACGGCAGTCAGTCCGCATGGTGCAAGAGGAGACAGTGACCAGCCAAGTGCAATCCAGTCAAGTGGAGGCCAGCCAAGTGGAGGCAGTGACAGAACAGTCCTCGACCTCTTCGGTTGACACCCCCACAGAGGAAACTGCTCCGGATACCCAGGAAGAAGAGGAGGACAAAGAGGAGACGGCCAGTTACCTGCAGGAGAAGCTGAACGAGATCGCCCAACTCAAGGCTCAGTTCAAGCGGGTTCAGCACATGGTAGACACCACCAAGATGATCGAGGAGCACATGTCCTCCAGGCAGACCACACAGATCAGTTCCTCCAGCACGAGCAGTCGTCAGTCCACAACCTCCGAGGTGCGTGTGGCCGCCGCCGAATCGGAGGAGTCTATCGAGGGTCCAAGTTCCAGTCAAAGTCCACCAGCCGACAATGCGGAGCTGCTGAATTCAATGCTCAACATGTTCACGGACTTCACCAGCGATCTGCGGGGTCAGGCGGAGAGCCTGCGGGAGGAGAGGGATCGGATCAGGGCGCTCAAGGAGGAGATAATACAGCGCAAGCAGGGAAAATAGCTTTCTAATAAATGCTGAATTACCAAGGGATAGGAGTATATAATACAAATTAATAACTGTCAAATGTATACTTATCTAACAAATATATGATTAACCATCGCTAAAAGGAATTTATGATTTGTGTTAATAAAAGGGTCTATTCCAATTACGATTAACATCCATGGTATATATCTTAAAATTATTATAAGCAACATATACGAACAGCATTATGCGAATATCGTATTTCATATTTAGCCAATCTTCGTTAAATAAAATGAATTCCACCAATTTATAAGGTTAATTCATTTAAAAATGTTACAACTTTGATCTAATTAATATTAATTCTTTTTAATTTCCTTTATTTAACACATTTGCTATTAAAGGAATTAATCTTATGAATATCGTAATTTTACATTTCGCTAAATTTTTACGATCTTCTTGAAATGATAATAAATTCCATAAATTTATGTGTTTAATTCTTTGAAAAAATGAAATGAAATGAAGGCAATTCATTTTTATCCTACTTAATTTTAATGAAACTAATTTTAATTTTTTATTAACTTCATTATATTTAAACATAACGATTAATTTTAAATACCGCATGGCGGCTATAAATTTTAAAGGGGAAAGCTCAGCTGCTTTTTTGAAGCATGTGTTATTTAAATATAAAGCTTTTAAATTAATGTTTATAATTAAATGCACATAAAAAATGTTTAATTTAATTCTTTTAAAAATGAAAATTTAGTTTTAGTGTGCCCAGGAGACGCTTCTGGGTTTTCGAGATAAAAGCATCTGGCTACACTGCTTTTGTCAGCTGTCTCGGCAAATAAATAAAAAATAACAAAGTTTGAGTACAACAAAAAAATTTGTAAAATTTCATAGTTTCCGAAAGTTTGTACCAATCGCGTATATAATTAGCTATTGTTTTTTAAGTTTTTATAATGGCGCCGCCTCTGAAGCAGGCCGCTGACCACGGCAGCAGCGCCAGCAGCAACAACAACTCCGTGGGCGGAGCAACCGGCGCCGTGCCCAAGCAACAGCAGCAGCTCCAAGTGAATGGAGCTCCCACAGGCGGAACAGCGTCCAACAGATCCGCTCGCTCCCGGCGTCAGCACGAGCACCTGGGCGAGCCGGACATGGACTTCGTGGAGCCACTGCAGCGGGAGACGCTAAAGACACTGAACGTGAGTTATCCCCGTGGTAGAAGAGCACGAAGGCGTCCTCTCTCGATTTATAAATACACTTTGCACTCATCTCGGCCAGCGATCGTGTTGGCCACTGGTTCAGTAGCGAAAACGAAAGCAGCCACAGCGCACATCGAATCTCGATCGGCCTTCTATATATATATATACATATATCTGAATAGACAGATATATATATAAAACCCTATAAAGAAAGCAGCAAAATTGCCGCCCTTCTGGTACTGATATTTCTGCTAACCTTTGTTTGCTGTTGCTTCAAGGAGTTGCTCCAGCGCGCCCGCATTACCAACGGCCAGATCCGTACCCAGGAGGACCACCTCTCAGGCATCAACTCTACGGAAACTAGGCCACCGGCCCAACGTCAATTGGCGGCGGAACACAGCAACAGTTACGACTCATCAGGTAAGCGCCTAGAATATTCATAGGAGGCACAAATTCCATTCCGGATTCATTGAGTAATTTCCAATTTCCACACCTGTCCAAGTGCTGGCCGCTGGCCCACACAATGATCGGTGCGCCAGTTCATGTTCTATAAATACCAAGCACACGAAAATAAACGCCCACGAAGACGATGTCGTCCAACCCACACTAGCACTGAACTTGCCTCATCTCTTTGCTCTCTCTCTCTCTCTTCCTGGCAGAGCAACTGCAGGAGCAGCAGCAGCGCTATCGCTTCCCCGTGCGACCCGTCCAGCGCGTCCAGCATCAGCCGTCGACAACGTCGTCATCCACTTGTCTAGCGGCCCCCGCATCCTCCTCGTCAACCCTGCAGCGTCTGCGTCAGTCGACGCCCCCGAATGCCGCAGTAGGCGTGGTCATACCAAACGCCACCACCAGCAACGGAAACGTTAACGGCAACTATAGCGTCACAGAGGAGCAGCAGTCCTCCGGCCTGCAGACACTTGTCCACCGCCTGCTCAGTCTGCCCGGTTTGAGCGCCAGAAGCGAAGCCGGTCGTAGCCAGGTTGAAGTGTGGCGCTCCATGCTGGAGTTGGTCGACAATCTGAACAGCAACAGGCAGCCGTCCAGTGCGAATCCAGTGGAGGTGAGTCCAGAAACCGCGGGGATTTTATACATCATATAATAATTATTTTTCCCCTAAAGGATATTTACAATATGGTGCACGAGATCAATCCCAGCGCCGAGCAGGACGAGGGCATCGTCAATTCGACTAGCTTGGAGGATGTTGCATTAAGTGAGGTAAGTTAAACTTCACAATCCAACCCACATCACCCATTTAGCAATGGAATTTCCTCCACAGATGAGTGACAACCGCGCCCAGTCCATTCAGTCCTTGCACAGCGTCCTGGAGACGCCCACTCCTGACACCACGCCCACCTTCGATGAGCTGCAGCAGCGGCTAGAGGCCTCCAACCGGAATATGCAGCATTTGCAGGACGAGCAGGCAAAGCTTCGGCACATTCAGAACCTGGCCAAGTCCCACCTCACCGAGATGGAGCAGCTGCGCCAGCAGGCCGATCAGCTGCCCCACACCAGCAACGGCGGGGAGGCGCCCAAGTACGAGTCGGTGCAACAGGTCCAGGACGACATGGCCTCCCTGGTGGGTCGCATGAAGAATCTCACTGCTTTTATTCACAACCAGAACGAGCTGAGCACTGTGCTGGGGGATGATGGCCCAGAGATCCTGGCTGAGCAGCAGGCCTTGCAGGAAAAACTGGAGGCTCTGCGCAGCCAGCGGGCAGACATGCGCAATCTGGTGGATGAGCTCAACAGCATCAATCGCACAGCCAGGGAGACAGTCAGGCCTGTTAGGGAGGAAACTCCCACGCCACCGGCCAAGCCAGCTCAAGCCTCAGCTCCTGCTCCTGCTCCAACTCCTGCTCCTGCTGCTGCCAAGGAGCGTGTGGTCCCAGTGGAGTATACCCGGAATGTGCCCATCATGCGGCAAGAGGCGGCCAATGCCGCCCAGCGAGCCCTCCATGCCCAGAACATGATCAACAAGAAGACGGCCGACATCGATGCCCTCAAGGCCCAAATGGCCAAGCTGAAGGGCATGCTGAACACGGTGAGTCAGATCGAGGAGAGCGTGCCGGCCATGGGAGCGTCTTTAGAGCGGCGAAGCGAGGAACGCACCAGCGTGGAACGCCAACTTCCAGCTGAGATTGCTGAGCGTGTGTTTGCCCTAAACGATGTCACCTCCGAGCTGCGTGCCGAGGCGGCCAGCCTGCAGAAGGAGCGGGATCGCATCTTGGCCCTCAAGGCGGAGATCGAGCGACGCAAACAGCAGGCCGCTGCCGCTGTCCAAATGGGCGAGGAGGCCTTGAAGAGGAGTAGTCTCACTCCCACACCCACGCCCATGAGGCAACAGCAGGTGCCACAGGAGGACGAGGAGGAAGAGGATGAGGATCCATCTTCGCTGCAAGCCACGCCCAGCAAGGAGCAATTGCGCGACGAGCTGCGCCTGCAGTGCGAGCGCCTGCGCAAGGAGTACGAACAGAAGCAGCGTGAGCTGGAGCAGCGGTATGTGGCCAGCAACAACACCACCTCAGAGGCAGACGACGAGGCCAACGACGACACCGACAGCGACAAGTACTTTGCCAATGCGCGCACTGCCTCCTCGGCCACCCTCAAGCGGGCTGCCTCGGCCAACACAGTGGTTGAGCAGCGCCGCAGCCAGACGAGCGGAACACAGCCCCCACCACCGCCGTCAACGCTCAACGAAGACGACCTGAATGTGACCATCGATACCCTGTCCCTGGGCAACGACAGCCTGCCTTCCAGCAGCAGGTCGCAGTACATGCCGCCGCCAATGCCGCCTGTTCCGGGCATGTGGGGTGAGTTGTGCTTTTGCTTTTGATTAATTCCGCCTGCAGTCTAAACTGCTTTCCAACCCGCAGCCTCGCACAATTCCGGCACATCCTGGCACGGCCAGCAACCGATTTATGGCCAGGCCAGCACCAATGCCGGGCCAGAGTTCAAGCCAACGCCAACGGCAGCTGCCCAGCTGGGGTCCTCGAATGCCTCGGGATCGAACGCCTCCTCCGATGCCATGCTGCTGCAGCAGTTCATGCAGACGCAGCAGATGCTCATCAACTCGGTGTGCCAGTGCAACCAGACGCTGTGGCACCAGCAGCGGGAGATTGACAACCTCAACACTCAGATACATGCGGTAAGTCAATCCTTACTTCATAGTTCTTACGCCTTCACAGGCTTACCTTTACCTCGCCCAGCTTCAAGATCGCCTGAGCGTGGTGGCCTGCCAGGATCACGGCTTCGGCCTGCGCTCCGAGTCAGTGCCGCCTCCGAATCTCAATGTGGGCCCGGGCCTTGGCCAGACACCCAATAACTTGTGCTTGGGCAGCAGCCGCGCCCAGTCGGAGCAGCTTTATGGGTTTAGCGCTCATCAGAGCGCCTTCAGTAACTATCAGCGCAGCTGTCACCGCACTGGGGGGGATCCTCATCATCATCAGCAGCCGCCGCCGCAGCAGTTTCTCAACAATGCCGCTCCTCCGCCACCGCCCACGCACTACAACAACGAGACGCCTCTGTCGCCGCCCACCTACCGCTCCAGTCCGGGTCCCATCTTCATGAACCACCATAACAACACGATCCATCAGAACAATGCGAATCTTCGCACCCAGAACCAGTATGCCAACAATTTGCACTCGCTGCCCGAGGGAGCGAGCGGAGCCGCTGGAGGAGGAGGAGTATCCGCCGGAGCTGGTGTCACCCTGAACAACCAGGTGCCGCCAGGTAATCGGGCCAACAACTACTGGGACAACTTCCGCAGGTAAATGCTAAGAATTATGTTACGGTGATGGGTGTGGTTATGGAAGAGGGTTCGGTCAAAGGTCCAAGCAATAAAAGTTATATCCAACCTTGAGCTTGAGTTCATTTTCAATTCTGTGCCCCCCGGTAAGTGCAACCAAGGCGTTGCAAGCTAAATCTATTAACAGAGTTGAAAGTGACTAACCAAGACTAACATCCAGTACTTAAAACCCATTTCAATTTGAATATTATTCTTTCAATATATTCGTTCAATTTAAAATCGTATAATAAAATCTAGATCAGATTTTCTTATGTTTTTTTTACGTAATTCAACTAACCCATGCTTGAACCGTTTGCTAGCTGCTTGCATTAACCCATTAATAACCGTGCGCTTTTGCAGCCACTCGCGCCAGAATCTTCTCTCCAACAAGAGCAACGAGGAGTTGAACGGGGACCTTCAGCTGTATCGCCGGCAGCGGGCACGTCCCAGCTACTTTCAGCCCTCGCCGCTCCTGGGCGCACTGCCCTCCTCACGGAATGGCTTAATCCACCAACAGCAACAGCAGCAGCAGCAGCGTCGCCAGTTCTTTGAGTCGCCACTCACCACCGCTCTGCCTGGCAGCAATAATCTCAACAACAGCGGCGGCAGTGCCAGGAAGCGGGACTGGCGCGAGGATCCTGGATCACATGCGAATCGTGATCACGACGACGAGGACATGGACGATGTGGTAGAGGAGAACCACGACAATGTCATATTTGGTGCCGGGCGCCGTCGCAATCGTCGTCGTCCCCTGCTTTCTACGCTGCGGGATGAAGACCCCGAGCAAGCCAACGCCTCCAACCTCAACATGAACGTCAACTATGGCAACAGTCCCCTCTACCAGAGGAACAAGGTGCCGGCCAAGCCCAGCACCTCTGCGGTTTCACTGACTCCCCTTCAGCAGCGTCACCTTCGCTTCGACTTTGAGTTGCCGGCTCAGTACATGGAATTCGAGATGCCACAGGTGGCGGCAGAGACTACTCCCCTGCTCGGCCAGGAAGCTGCGCCTGCAGACGAGTCCAATGCCTTGGAGCAGACGGAGGAGACGGCTTCCGAGGAACTGAATCGCAATCTGTTGGTCAATGCTTTGAAAAACGACAAGTTCACCACCAAGTTTTACGAGTCCATCAAGGAAGATGTCTACCGCCGGCTGGAGACGCTCTTCGAGCAGCAGCAGCAACAGCATCAGCTACAGCAGTCCCAGGAGCCGCACAGTCTGCGGAAGGCCCTCAATCAAGAGGAAAACGAGAACGAGCCTGTGGGAGATGCGGAAGTGGATGCTGATGCTGATGCGGAGGCCACCGAGAGTCGCAGTGAAACGCCGCTGGAGGTGATGCGCCTGCAGCTGGACAGCGAACGGCCAGAAGATGAGAAGGCAGCGGCGGTAAAGCAGCTGACTGTGGTCATTCCCCAGAACGGCCATGACCTGGAGGAGAGCGAGACCAGTCCCTCGGAGGAGCCAACTGCCGCGAGTACCGAGAATCACGAGGTAAGCAAGGGGTTGTGATTTCCTTCTCCTTCCCCTTAGAGGTCTTGGTTGTAAAGAATACCCTACCCCCCTGTGTGGAAACCCTTTGGCGGACTAAGAAGTAATCGACTAACCCCATAGCTATCTAACCTCTGGAGCTATCACTGTGCCAAGCTTAACCAACTGCGTCTTTATTGCCAGCAAATGCTCCAGGTGCCGGTGGAACCGGTGGCTGGCTCAAGGCTGGATGTCTGCTCCATCGTCGAGGTGACGCCGGATCACGAGCTGATCGAGTACATCATCAGGCGCATTCGCAACCAGACGCACAATAACACCGTTATCAACGACTCCCTGCTGGCCGAGGTCTCCAAGCTGACGGCCACTGCTGCCCAGAACTCGGCCGCCAATTCCCCACTTATCTCGCCCAAGCGCATTTACGCCAAGATCAAGAAAATGGACATACCACGGCAGCGGGATGAGTTCCTGCTCTGGTACCGTTCCTACCTGGAGCAGCTGTTTGTGGTGGAGCAGCCGCATCCGGGCGGCAGCAAGGTGAAGTCCCAGGAGCCGCCCGCTCTGGATAGTCCGGTCAAGAAGCAGGCAAACAAAAGGGAACGAGAACGCGAGCAGGACTCTAACAACGATGCCGACCTTGCCGAGGCTGACCAGAAGAACGTCTCCGCTTCGGGCAGTGGCGACCAGGAGTGCGAGAACAACGAGAATCCTGACGAGGAGGCGGATGGAGGACAGGCCGCAGGCGACTCCTCGGGCGGGGAGAAGGCGGACGTCGGTCTGGACTAGCCGCAGGATGCGGCCCAGCCACCACTACACACACATTCCTAAGCTCACAACATACACTTCATCAACTCATTTACAGCTCTTAAATCCTTGTTGTCCTTTTGTCCCAAGTTTTCAGTTCATTGGCGTTTAGTTTTTATTTCTATCATTAAATTATGTAACAATTATAAATATATATTTACACACCAAAGAGGGACGATATGTAGTTTATGAGGCACTGCATCCTAGTATGCTCCTCTTCTAGTTACTCCCGCGAGCGGTCATCTGCTCCAGCATGCGGTAGTAGCAGTAGCGACTATCATAGTCCAGATCGTACCAAAAGTTCACAGCGATGCACTTGTGGCTCTGGCTCACATGATGGAACCAGTAGTTGGGCAGATACAGGATGTCGCCGGCGTGCACACGCACCTTCAGCGGCCTGGCCCGCGCGTACTCTGGATATTTGGCCAGATCGGGAGCCAGCGGATCAATGCTGACCCATTCGGTGAGCTGTACGCCGCCCTCTGCGTCTCGAATGGGTTCGATGTGGAACTGCCCGCTCTCCGATGTCCTGTACACGCCCGTGGGATAAATCCGGCGCGGCACACAGCTCAGCTGGTGCGGAGGAATAAGGATAAAGTCCTTGTGGCCGGAGACCACGCAGTAAAGGTTCTCGTAGGGATCCTTGTGCATGGAGGTAACGGCTCGCTCGTCGCCCAGCCAAAAGTTGATGGCGTCGGGCGGCTTATTGAAGGATTGCTGCGCAAAGTCCAGGTCACTAACCCGCAGATCACCGGCCAATTCCGGCAGGTCCACGCTTAGGTTGGAGTTCTGCTTTTGGATGTAGTGGACGGCTCCGGTGGGATCATCCAGGCGCCGGACCACTTCCGATAGCTTCATTTTTGTCTCCAGCGGCAGGACGAAGTACTCCTGACCCTTTTGAGTGGCCAGGCCATCGGCATAGCCGTTGGGCGTTATGGCCACGTCCACGGTCCTGTCGTGGAGAGCCTGGATAAGGTACTCCGGCGTCCACTTCCCTATTGCCGGCCACGAGAGCGCCTGCCGGATGACCACCGGCTGGTTCTTGGCATAGTAGTCGCGGCAGAACTCCACTGCTGTGGGCACATGGTCCAGCTCAGCAACACTACTGCCGATGCACAACTCCTCGGCCTCCTGGAGTAGTGTGTCCAATGCTTCCGCGTATTCCCGCTGCATGCCAGGCAATCAGTGATGCCTATCCGCTTTTTCCCGTCAGATTTGGCTAATTTATGTGCGACATATATAGAAATAGTTTAATTTAAAAAATTAATTAACTTAAAATTTTTAGAAATAAAAAGTTGGATATATTGTAGAAAAACAGACAAGAAATAATTATTTTGTTTTATTTTTTTATAAAAATATACATTTTAGCTTTTTTGTTAATCTAGCTATTTTTGCAAGCCAGAAATGCCAGCACTAGTGACATATGGAGAAGAAAAGACATGTTGCGCCTGTGAAAAGCCAAGGAAATCGACTGGGACTCAATTAAAACACGAGCCGAAGCACTCCGTGGCGCCTGTGGAACGATGGGGGAGCCGAAAGCCAGCGTGGAGCCTGACGAGGAGCAGCCGTTCAACTGCGTGGACGAGGCCAACGCCATCATCAACGACGTAAAGGCGCATGTCGCCGAAATCTGCATCTCCTCGAAGCTGGCCAGCGATGCCACGCAGATCTTCCTCAACATTCGCACCATCGAAAGTGCCACCTGCTGCGTGCAGGTGACCAGTCGTGGCTTCAAGATCGTCTCCTCCCAGTACGATACCATAGACGAGGACAAGCGGATCTCGGCTCTGCTCCGCAATGGAGAAGGGAGCAAAAGTGGCGACGAGGAGGATGAGGATGAGGAAATCTTTGAAACACCCTATGCACTGCTGGACAAGATCAGTCCCCGCTACGTGGAGTCCTTTGGCAACCAGCTGTGCCAGCAACTCAGACAGCTGCAGCAGATGCGCACCGAGTTCCATGAGGAGGACGAGGAAGAGGAGGAGGAGGAGTGACTCCAGCTCCAGATCCCGCCCGAGGCTGTATACTCTTTAGACGGAAGATTTTAATGTTAGTTTAATTGAATGTTTACTCGTAACGTGCATTCTCTGGAGCTTGAGCTCCGCCTTCCTACTTATTTATGTGTGTGTGTCGTGTGTGTGTTTGCCGCAAAAGTATTCCCGCATGAGTTGGTCATGCAGTCGCCTCATCCCACGCCACACCCTGTCCTGTCCTCTCCTCTCCTTGCTTAGCAAACGGAAACAGCTCTAGACCTTAAGGCGTTTCAAGAATAAAGATTGTGATTGCAACTCCAGATCCGTTAGTTTGCGAACGGTGGGCACCAGCTGCTCCACATGGTCCTCGTAGCCCGTGCCCATGCTGAGGTTCTTCTGGCCGTACACCACCTTGCCGTCAAAGTCATTGACGGGCACATCCATGGCGCTATCCACCTGCTGAATGGTGATGTTCAGATGGTCTTCCACCTCCGCCAGCAAGTTGGGCTCGTTGTACCAGATGCAGCAGCCGCGGACATTGGTCAGGTTGGTGTTGTTGCAGTTGCGGCCGCGCGTTTTACACCATTCGCCGTGATACCAGACCTTCTCCGGCACCGTGGACACAAGGCTGATGGCCAGGCCCATGCGCTCGGCCCGGCCCACTCGTCCAATGCGATGCACATAGTTGGCCTTGTCATCGGGCATGGTCACGTTGATCACTGCGGAGAGGAAGTGTTCTTAATGATTCCCTTTCAGGTACATGAATTAAACTCACTGAAGGGCAGACCGGTGATGTCCAGACCGCGTGCCGCCACATCCGTGCAGATGAGGAACTTGACCTGCTGGCGCTTGAACATCTCCAGGTTCTGCTTGCGCTCCTGCGGCTTCCGGTCGCCGTGGAGGCAGACGCAGGAGTAGCGCTGGCCACCGCGCTGCCGGAAATACTTCTCCAGGTTGTCGCAATCCTGCTTGGTGCGGCAGAAGATGAGGGCGCGGTCCATCTTATGTTTGTCAATAGCGTGGATGCAGTACTCCCCCTTTAGCAGCTTCACCGCCTGGGAATACGTCTCCTCCGAGGGATTATTGGGATGGACGTTGTCCCGGTCGTGAATGCCGTCAGTGGGTATGGCCTGGCGCAGCGACTGCCACCGGGTGTCAGCCTTCGGGTCCACCGGGCACACCACATGGTGCACTGTCTCCGGTACAGCATCTTCGCCCTTGAGGTCCACCCAGGTGGGGAAGTGCATCAGGCGTTCGGCCATCTTCTTCACCTCGAAGTCGTGGAGCGTGGCCGAGCAGACGATCATTTGCAGGCGGCGGCCGTCCGTGGTGATCTTGGGTATCTGCTTGTGCAGGCGGTTGATAAGCTCCGTGTAGCCACTCTTGAGCAGACCGTCGGCCTCGTCCAGCACAAAGAAGCGGCAGTGGGTGAGCAGCACAAGCCCACTGTTGATCATCTCCTCGAGGCGCCCCGGCGTGCCGACTACAATATGGGCGCCCTGCATCAGCTGACCCTTTTGCTCCTCCAGGCGCACGCCGCCGATGAGCAGCACGGAGCTGACCTCGGGGTTGCTCAGGTGGTACTTGAACTTCTCGATCTGGCTGTAGGTCTGTTCGGCCAGCTCCCGGCTGGGCTCTATGATGATGGCCTGGGGAGCATTGGGCGCCGGAGTGGCCGACACGGCACTGGCTGTGGGACTGGCCAGCGGATTGGCCTTGCTGTGCTCCGCCCCTGCTTGGCAGACGGCCACGAATCCGTTGCCCGGAGCGTACTTAAACTCAGTCTTTCCAAAGTTGAACAGCATTTCGGCGTTCTTAAGGACCACGGCTGGGTAGAAGGTGTCCTTGGCGAGGTTATCCGGCACGCGAAAAGCCAAGCCCAGGTTTTGTCCATTTTTGGTGAAGCTAACCTCCAGGCGCTGCAAGTCCAGCAAACAGCCAATGACATCTGCCTTGCCAAAGGCCTCGCCGTAGTCGTCGAACTGGCGGTTGTTGGACTTCTTGCCGGTGCCGCCGAACCCGAAGCCCAGGCGGCAGGTGCCCAGATCGAGGTTCGCCTGCTGCGTGGACCAGCCAACGCGGCACAGGCCCTCGTCCGTGACCGTGGCCTCGAAGTAGAACTTGCCCCGACCGCGGACTCCGGTGGTGGCGCGGCATCCGTGCCATTCCTTGAACTCCCGCGCCTGGCAGCGAAGACCGTCGGGTGTGACGGCCAAAGCGTTGCCGCGATCGTAAAAGGACATGGTCCAAGGGGCCACCGAACCAGCCGCTCCCCCGGCACCGCCCTTGCCACCACCTTTTCCCTCCTCTATGTCGCGCAGCGTCTCCCAAACAATCTGCAGGATGGGCAGACAGAAGGCGCCGGTCTTTCCCGAACCAGTTTCCGCGGCCATCAGCACATCGCCGCCGCCCAGGATCAGGGGAATGGCCTCTGCCTGAACATCGGTGGGCAGGCTGCAATTTGAACGAGTTATTTCTGGGTAAAAAGAGCTAAGATTTTCCATTCCTTACGTCCAGTCCGCTTCGTCTGTGGCCTTTCCCAGCTCCGGGAGCACGCCGAACTCTTTGGGAAAGCGTTTAATTAATACAAAAAGGGTTTAATATTGATTTTAACTTACCCTCGAATGCAGTCATTTCGGAAATATATTAAAAATTCTTATTTTCCCAAAGCCGGCTTTTTTCACAAACACAGCTGTGATTTCGGGACGTTAGCCAACACTGCGCATTGTATACGGAAACGACTGAGATTCAGTGCTGCAAAGTGGCGTTATGCAAACAGCTGTGATTTTGGGGACTGTTGGCCAACACTGAAACTTGTATACGCGTAAATCGCAAATAAATTTGTTTTGTGCCGTGGAATGTTTTTGTAAAAGTGGTAATTAGTCGACGGAGGACATGTAAAACGGAGCCTGACCCACACCATGTAAATGCCCGCAAGCCCGGCAGCACTTTCCCGCAATCCCTAACCGCTGTTTTCCGCTTACACACAGTGACTTAACACACACGGAGGAGGAGGAGCATGTACTTTCCCGTGGGCTGGCCCAAGCGGGTTGGCCTGGCGCTGCCCGGCGAGGGCGCCTGCATCCGGCACATCTGCTGCGACGCCGTCAAGATACTCGTGGCCGCCGTGGGCGATGACTTCCTGGGCATTTGGTACGCAAATCCCTTGATTCCCATTGCATACTTTCGCCGCTCCCAGGACTCGCTGCGGCAGTATGGCTCCAACCAGCTGATCGTGTGGAAGCCGGACTCCCGGCAACTGGCCGTGCTAAGTGCTGGTGGCGCCCTGCTTCTCTACCAGTTGGATTTCGACGCCAATGGAAGCGGGATCCTGCTCCAGGTGGATCCTCCAGCCGCGAGCTTAAAGCGGGACTCCGCCGAGCTATTCATCAAGGAGAACATCCCGCGCTTGAGCCTACGCGAGCTGTGCAGCGTCACCCTGGGCTCCGTCATCACCACCGTGTGCTGCATCAGCCTCAGCGAACTGCTGCTGGCCACGCAGTCGTGCGAGTTGCTGCGACTCCAGTGGGCCCAACTGGAGCTGGCCGAGAACGAGCTGGAGGTGCCCGCCCTGGCCGCCATCAAGCTGCGCGACATTCCCTTCTACGTTCAGCAGCAGCAGCAGGCTCAGCAGGGCTCCGCCCGGAACGTGCCGCCCCTGAGCCGGGACTCCTACGTCGCCTCGCTGGAGTACTCGCCCTTCATAGGTGGCTGCGCGGCGGTCTTTAGCGATCGGCGGGCCGCTTTCCTGATTGCCAACCATCTGAAGTTCGAAACGGATCACATGCACGGCTTCTGGGTGCCCGACGTGGAGGATGCCAGCGTGTGCAGCGTGAACCACAAGTTCCGGCTGCTGGCCTACGGCCAGGAGAGTTCCGGCGTGAATGTGTATGCGATTGATGATGCCACCGGTGGTCTGGAGTTCTCGCACCGCCTGATGCTCACGGAGAACGTGCTGCCCGGCAGCTTGGGGGCGGTCAACGAGCTAAAGTGGAGTCCTGATGGCTGTGTCTTGGCCGTGAGTTGGACGAATGGCGGCCTATCGCTGTGGAGCACCTTCGGAGCCTTGCTGATGTCCACCTTAAGCTGGGACTTTGGCCTAAACGTGGATCTTCTGCGACAGAATCCGCTGAAGTTGCGCCGCCTGGAGTGGTCCACCGAGGGCTACCAGCTGTTCATGCTGACGCAGCAGCAGATACAGGGCAGCCGGGACAAGGAGCAGAGCAACGTACTGCAGCTGCAGTTCGTGAAGAGCGCGCTGAGCATGAATCCCTGCATGACCACCAACCCGCACATCCTGCTGCAGGGCGACGATTGCCTGTACCTCAATCAGGGCAACAATCTGGAGCGGACTTATGCCGGCAGCCAGTCCACATTCCCCTCGAGCGGTAGCTCGGATCAGCCAGCGGCGGCGGCGGACAGCGATGGCGACTGTCTGGAGCTGAAGCAGAGCCCGCACACGGGCAGCATCCTCACGGAGAGCAAGTACTGGACTGTGCTGCAGCTGCCGCTGAACTATGCGGCCACCAACTGGCCCATTCGGTATGCCGCAATCGATGCGGATGGCCTTCACCTGGCGGTGGCTGGACGGACTGGACTGGCACACTACTCGCTAGTGAATCGCCGCTGGAAGCTCTTCGGCAACGAGTCGCAGGAGAAGGACTTTGTGGTCTCTGGCGGCCTCCTCTGGTGGCAGGGCTTCGTGGTCATGGGCTGCTACTCGCTGCTTGACCGCACGGACGAGCTGCGCTGCTATCCGGCGGAGTGCAAGCTGGACAACCAGTTCGGACACAAGCTCCAAGTGCGGGCCCCGGTGATCAGCCTAAACTCCTTCCGGCACCAGCTGATCGTTCTGACCGCGGACGGGATCGTGAGTTTGTTCAACATGACCAAGAAATCGGCGTACGCCTTGGACATTGAGTGCGCCTACGAGCTGGACGTGAAGAGTATCTGCATCCATCCCGCGTGCATTGTGAGCCTGACGGTCACCAACCTCAAAAACGAGCTAAAGCCGCAGGGACAACAGCTGGCGGGTGCGGAGCAGGCGGAAACTATCATTGTGAACGTGTGCGGCCGCATCCTGATGATTCAGCGCGATGCTGGGGAGCAGGTTCCCAACACCTTGCTGGCCACCTGCCTGGCCAGCTGCGTGGAGGTCTTCTGGCTGTCGCACTCCCTGGAGCGTTGTGCGATGCGCGACTGCCTCTGGCTGTACTCGGGAGCCCATGGCATGCGTGTGTGGCTGCCCATCCTGCCGCCGGGCAGGGAGCGGCGCGAGGGAGAGCAGGGCGGAGCCCAGCGGCTGCACAGCTTCATGTCCAAGCGGATAATGCTGGGCTTCCCCCTGAAGCTCTATCCGCTGGTTGTGCTCTTCGACAACGTGATTGTGCTGGGCGTGGAGAACGAAAGCACGCTGTATGCCAACGAGGCGACCTCCCACTTCTCTCTGCCATTTGCCACCATGGAGCGCAAGTCGCAGATCTACCTGCACAAGGTTCTCCGGCAGCTGATCAAACGGAATCTCGGATACTCGGCCTGGGAGATTGCTCAGTCTTGTCGCTCGCTTCCATACTTCCCGCACGCTTTGGAGCTGCTCCTGCATGAGGTGCTGGAGGAGGAGGCCACCAGCAAGCAGCCGATTCCGGATGCCCAGCTGCCTAGTATCCTGGACTTTATACGCGAGTTTCCCGTCTACCTGGAGACCATAGTGCAGTGTGCTCGGAAAACGGAGATTGCCCTGTGGCCGTATCTTTTCTCGATGGCCGGAAAGCCCAAGGAGCTGTTCCAGCTGTGCCTGCAGTCGGAGCAGCTGGACACGGCGGCCAGCTACCTGATCATACTGCAGAACCTGGAGCCCTCGGTGGTGAGCAAGCAATATGCCACCATGCTGCTGGACATTGCCCTGCAGCAGCGCAAGTGGGAGCTGGCCAAGGACCTGATCCGCTTCCTCAAGGCCATCGATCCCAACGAGATCGACTCGCCGCGGTCTTCGATGGTGGTGAATGTCAAGATCGCTCCGCCGCCGCAGGTGAACACGCAGCAGCAGGTGAATCAGAATGCGGATGCCTTTAACATGGTCTTGGGTCCCATCGCCCGGGAGCGCAGTTTCTCCACCACTGTAACCAGCAACCTGCCCAAGGACAAGCAGGCGTTGGCTGGAGCCGGAGTGCCGCCTGTGGCCGAGTCGAGTAGTTCTGGGCCACCAACGGTAGTGCGTCGTCGCTCCACGAAGCAGCGGGAGACATTTTGTATCGACCTGATCCTCCAGCGCCATGCCCGTCAATTGCTGCAAAACCACAAGCTGATGGATCTGGGCTATATGTGCGCCTACCTGGACTTCCATTTGGTCACGTGGCTGTCGCAGGAAGCGGAGAAGGCGGCCAAACTAGACGACTTTGCCGGCGCCCTGCTGGCCCTGCACGCGGAGCTGCAACTGCCCAGTCCATTCCCGCCACCGTCAAAAGACGACTTTGCCCAGCTGCGCGGCAGTCACCGGCAGGCAGGTGGCGGCGGGTCCTCCTCGCAGACCTCCGAGTCGGGCTACTTCAGCCTGGCCACGCCAAACGGCGCGGCCACCCAGTCGCCGCAGCTGCAGCCAAGCATCAAGGAGGAGGAGCCCGAGGAGCCGCAGCAACCCAGCTCGCTGCCCGTCCTAAAGACGCGCTCCGAATCGCAATTGTCGTTTGATAACTTCCGCTACCGTCGATTGTACTCCCTGCCAGCCTCCGAGGACGACCTGGCCGTGGATCCGCTGCCCGCGAAATTGTCCATCAAGCTGCGCTATCTGCTGCAGCTCTTCAGCGAGGCCAATTGCACGGACTACGCCCTGGTGCTGTCGATTTTGCTGCAGGACGCTGCCTCCATATCCCGGATTGTGAACGGGATAATCCGTAGCGAGTCGGTGCACACCTGCCGGCGCACAGAGACGGCCCTGAAGCAGCTCAGCCACAGCACCTTTGAGCACAGCGGTTCCCTGTACCGTGGATTCGTGCTCACCCTGCAGCCGCACATCTACCTGCTGGAACAGTACATCCAGTCGCTGGGAGATGCCGCTAACACTCCGCTGCAAGACGTCGGCACGGCAAGTGAACAGGGTGTAGACGCGGTAACGGGAATCCATGAGCTCGAGGACGAGGAGGAAGACTTTGTGCCAAAATCCCAGCAGGCAAATGGCAACCAGTGGACGGTGACCACTGCCGACCTGCGGCCAAATCACCAGCGTCTCACGCGGCACGCCAGTCTCGAATCGAACGGGAACGCCACGATGGTCAGCGGCTCCTCCGCCCAGTCCACGCCCACGCAGCGCCAGATGCCAAGGCAGAGCAGCGGCGAGCGGGAGGGCTGTCGCCTCATGTAAGCGGTTAGCCGCAGTCCGTAATCCGTCAGCCGTAAGCCGGGAGCCAAAAGCCGTCAGACGTAAGCCGTAAGCCGGGAGCCGTAATCCGTAAACCGTGAGTCGTAATCCCGTACTCCACATACTCAGTGTAAGGACGTAGATATATACGTACTCAATACGTGCATACTTTTTGTAACTCCGTGGCGGAAAGCCTGGTTTTGTTCGCCGTAACTTGTTGAATTTTTCCGTTAATTGTAAGTCAGCGTACACACACAGAATTAGAGAGAGAGAGAGAGACATGGGATCGGGTCCCGGAGGAGGAACACGCAGACAACGAAGCGAAAACAAACATCCGTGTAAACGTATGAAGCATACGTAAAGTAATCCATAATTTAGTAGATGAAATTTGCTGCAATATTTGTTAATTAAAATTATACAAACAATATACTTAAATATACAAATCAAATACAATTATATTTTTACTAATAAATGAAACTATTTAACAATAAATGAAGCGTGTATTTTGTTGTCTGTAAAAAGGTTAATCAGCAGTTTTTTGTGTCCAAGATAGGTGTTTTGTTTACAGGGATTTTTCCAAGGCTAGAATGTTTAGAGGTCTTACAATTGGCCAGGAATAACAAATATATGCATTTTCTGTGGCTTATAAATATTTAATTCAATAGTAAATATTTATTTTATTAGTTTTCAATTAAAAAGATAATAGAATCAAGTTATTTCCTTTCTCCCAAAGATCAGGCCACATTTATAACCCACAGTGACTGTGTTGTGTGACCTACCCCGTCCGCCGTCACTTGCAATTCGTCTGCTCGATGCTGCTGTAAAAGTTAATCGCTGTGACTGATTCATTACGTGCTCTGCTTGATTTGGTAATGCAGGTTGAAGCCGAAAGTTGCTAGCTGGGAATATAGTGGCACTGGAGGAGTGTCATCCTGTCCCCCTGCTGGTTCTGTGTTTTGCAAGTTGCGCATTTGAAGTTTTTCCTTCAAGTTTTCGCACTTACAATTCACAAAGTTCGGCACATACATACTTATGGGGAATGCCTCTAGGAAAAATGGTTTTCTGTTATAATTACATATTTTTTAGGGTTTTTTTAAACTTTGATATATCCAAAAAGTATTGTATAAAGGATGGGAAGGCCATTTCTACTTTATCTCGATACAATTTACATCTAAATGCCAGCAAAGAAGCACCTTATTCTTTCCAGTGTAAAACTCCAACCCGTGGGATGGCAAACCCGACCAGCTTACAATAAAAGCGTAAGTTTTACAGGGCGTAATCACTGTAATGTTACGTTGCATCAGGCGGGCGGCCAAAGTCGCGGCGGAACTTGCAAGTTCGCTCTCAAACATCGAGGCCCCCGGGGCGCCGTATTTAAGTTGGAAGGCAGGAATACGAGTCCAACTCTGAGTCCGAATGCGAATGCGAATCCGAATCCGTGTACCTCACATCCTTCCGGATGCTGGCTGGGCGAAATACAACTATTGACGCTTCCACCGGAGAGAGCCTGCCGGCCGAGAGTTATGGAAGCGACGGGCAGGCCATAAATAAAAGCATCAACACCAGACACCAGCACACTGCAAGTTGCAGCGGAAGTCGTCGCCGTCATCGTCAAGTGCGCTGAAATTTTTCTGGGGGAAAGTTTTGCGAATTCCTTATATTGCGGCCAGGAGCCAGGAGGAGCTGGCAGCCACCGCCGCCAACGACGACAATAACAACTGTAATAATGCCGCAGACAACACAACATCCAACAACAACGCCAGCCAGCCAGCCACTACAATGTAATCAACAACGCCACATGCGACGCTCGTCCTGGGCCTGGCTGCTGCGGGAAGAGGCGGCCAAGTGGCTGGCCGACCACTCAATGGTTAAGGATGCACTCGGATAACAACGTTTAAGCAGCGCTGGAATTTTAGAAACCCATTCAGACTATAAAATTACTAAAACAGAAATTTTTTCGAAAATGTAACTAAAATAATAAAGAAAGTTTTTAAATTGTTTCAAATTAGGTTGAATATAAGGGAAAATGTAATTATTTGTTTGTTAATTGTTTAATGATTTTCATGATTTTATTATATAAATAAACCAACTAACAGAAAGCAAACCTATTCGAACAGGACTTAAATCTCTCTCCTCCTTTGCTTGGCAGTCAAAAGTAAGATTTTTATTAATTAAAATATAGCTTCATGTTGACAGAATAATTTATTCCAAAAGTAAATTGTTTCATCTACATAAATCACGAATTTTGTGGACTTTATGGAGCATATAGCATATTTTTCCGAGTGCCCAGGCCGATGCATCCTTGTGAGCTGTGGGCGTAGTAGTAACAAGTTTTGCCAAATATCCGATGAAAATTCGAGTTGCCTTGGCGATTTTGATGAATTCCTCAATAAACACACTCACATATGCACTGGTGTGTCGGCATGTTCATATGCATGTGCAATTCGGTTTATAGTCGAAACTTGCAACTGCAGCCCGAGAGTTTATTGCAGCTGTGGCAAGTATCGCTTTGTGCGGCTGAATGGCATGTAAGCTTGTTGCGGTTGCAATAAAAGTCTCCTCTCGCTCGTCCTGACAACGCAAAATGTGTTTCGGCATTTTGGTAAACGAATTAAGTAGACTGGAAGCTGGTTCACACTGTGGACCACAGGCCACACACAGCTATTGATCGGCCTGCTTACCAAATTAGGGAAGGCCGTTCAAGTACTTGATCGATCTGTGTACTTATTAGTAATATGTTTTAAGTAGGTTATTCACGAGTAATATAATTTCAAGAGATATATGAATAAGTCTACAAATAGTTCCTATTACTATTACCTTTATTTACAGGAAAGTTATTAATAAATATAGGAGTATCCTTTACCCTAATCTAAGTTAAATATTAAAAAAAGGAAGCTTTCTTGCAGATTGTAATTGGATGGACTCAATCGAATTGAAAATGGATTGATTTTAAGCAAATTGAAAATAAATCTTATTTTATTAAATATATATAATATTTATTAAGATCTTCTTCCCCTTCCCTTACCTTACTTCCGTGTAACACAATCAGGTCCTGTCAGAAATGCCTTTCTTTGCCGGCCAAAAAAGCAAGAAGACGTTCTTGATTTCATTGCGATGAGTATCTGAGGGCACGGAACGTAATTGTGTTATCTTCAAGTACATTACACTTGCTTTTCAATTCGGAGCCACACACACATTTTGTTTATTTATCTTGGCACCCTTCGCCGTTCGCTGCTGTTATTTGTAGCTCCTGGTACTGCTGCTGCTGCTCCTCTGCTGCAATTTTTGTTGTTATGCGGAAAGTTTTTGCCAGTTTGCTGTGGGGTTAAAATTTGTTTTAAAAACCGAAACCAAAAACAATTTCATTAGCATAGATTACGAGTCATTCAGACAAAACAACGGCTTGCATTTCAAATGAGCACCGAAAACAGACTGACGCTCAGGACTCTAGACCCGGAACCCATCCTGATTTTGGCTCCTCCCCATCTGTTGTGCAGCTCAAGAGAAGGAAGGAAGGAAGGACGGACGGACGGAAGGAAGGCAGGGAAACACATCCTAGACGAGTGCTGGCCGCTTCTCCCCCAGCTGCAATGGTGCAATGACGGTTCCATCGAGTCTAGTATTTCTCGGTGTAAAAATTTCTAAATTGTACATTCATTGCATTTGCATTTTACAAGTAAATCCCCAACTGCCAATCTAATGCATGTTGCAAACGCTTCGCAGACTCGATTCCTCTGTCTGTCTGTCTGTCTATTTGTTTGTAGCCAGCCAAGCGTCTAACCATTCGTCCAGGAACCCGATCCCGCCCGCAGCCAGTCACCCAATCCCGGCCAGGGCCGGGGCCAGGACCCGATCCTCGACCTCTCAGTCGTGTCCATGCCGGCACTTTTGTGTAAAACACTAAAAAGTCTACACTTTTCTTCTTTTTCGGCGCTCTTTCCTCCCCAAACTCCGGCACAGCTTCTATTCGAAGGGCAGCCGGTTGCCCAAAAAACATAATAAAAGCTCAAAATGCAACCGGGAGAAGGACGAGGCCCGCAAAACTTTGCCCCCTCCGAAATCACGGAATCAACTTACACTGCTGCAGTCCATTGCCAGCAACGCAGCTCCATCTCCAGCTCCAGCTCCAGCCGTGGGTCCAACTCCATCTGCAGTTCTATTTCTGTTGTTGTCCCTACATCGTTAGCTGCATTGAAGTTTGTCCTGCCCTCCGCATCACCTCCCACTTCCCACTCCCCGAGGCCGTTCCTGCTCCGGCTCCCGTTCGAATTGCTTTTTGCGAGCATGAATAGATAAATACGCTGAGCAGTAGCAGCACCAACTGGTAGGTGTCGGCTCCCGGTCTTACCCGGCCCCGCCCAGCCTCCTGCCAGCTCTTCCTGGAATTCGCCAGGAGCCCCCGGCTCGTCTGTGCGAAATTTGAAAACCACAAACTTTTTGAATCACTGAGAACAAAAATATTAAACCATAAGGATACTGAATTAAAAATTATAAAAAATATGGGAAGAATAAAAAGAGAGTTAGGAGAAGACTTGCTACATCAAAAACCGAAACTAAAAATTGTTATGGTTGATTGATTAAATTATAAACTATTTATTTAGTTCTTGCCTTAGCGTGTTCAATGCTTGTAGTTTTCTTGCAGTGCCTGAGTTTTCACTTCGTTGACTCGGGGGATGGGCCTTGGGCTTTGTGCGGAGGTGTCTGAAGATGTCCATCGCAACTGTCGAATTTTATTTATTTCGCTAAGGCCAAAAGCTCACAATAGAAACGTTAATGGCAACGTCCGACCCCAGGCCGGGATCGCAGCAGAGTTTCCGTACTTCCTTGAGGCGGCACCCCGGTCCTGGTCCATCCTGGACCGCACATTGCCACCTTGCGGATGGAATGGATGGATGGGGGCAGAGAATGCATGTGTGTGCGCTGTTCTTTGCACAAAAGAATTGCCAAAGTTTTGCTTGTTGTTTCTTCCCCTTGGCTCCTGCCCTCTGGACTCCGTCGCAGTCCGTAGTCCGGAGTCGTGAGCATGTGTGTGCCGTGTGCCATGTAAATGTTAATGCCTTGGCTGGCTGGCTGGCTCCAGGTTTCAGAGGAGGGTTCAGCTGAGCAGCGTTTTATCACGTGTCAGTAGCAGCATTGACGTCGACTTGGAGCACGCCCCCTTTGCAGGATCCGGACGCTGGGGCAGGAGACGAGGCCGGATGGTGATGGAGATGGACACGTGAGGAATGAGCCAGCTCATGTAAATCACAGTGCGAAATGCCACGATTTTTCGTCAGCTTGATGACAAACGTGTTTTTACAAATCATGTGGCATTTTCGCTTATTCCCCATTTTGCGGGAAAATATCTGTCATTACAGCACCTGGAAAATGTACGGTAAAATTTGGGATAATGGGGGAGAGCTTTCCTTAGTTATTAGGGTGACTTGGATGTCTTTATCTAAGTTTATTCTAAGGGATTTGTTTCATCTTTACTGAGTCATTAAGTATTGGGGAAGCTAAATATTAGATTTCGGTAATTTAATATTGAACCATTGTTAACTTGACTTTAATTTAATGAATTCTATTTTAAAGAAATAAATAGATCTGAAATGAATTATCTCTTCCGTTATTTAGACCAGCAATCCTTGTTATTAACAAACTTTAGCTATTTGTAGGGATTTTCCTTACCTTCCCACATCTATTTTCGATCCTTGTTCCCTCTCTAATATACCCTGAAATCATGCACTAAATTTTCATTGCCTACTTGTGGGCGCTGGAAGTTTTGCCAGCTGACAAGCTCCTTTTGCCCGCTGCTCTTGTTTGCTCGTTATTGTATAGTGACCTTTTGAACCTATACATTAGCAAGCCAAAATCAGAGACGGGCCAAAACAACGTAACGCTGCGCTAAACGTAACATAACGTGACGTGACGGGGGCATTAAAAGCAGGACTGCCTGCTGGAACCTGGAAGGAGGAGCACCTTCCATTGCCTTTTCTGTCATTGAGGTGCAAAGTTTACCTCATTAATTCATTAATCAATGTGTCTGCGTCCTGCCCGCTGTGTGTGTGTGTGTGTGAGGGGTAGGTGTGCCTTGGTGGGAGGGAGGTGCGTGCGTGTGAGTGAGTGCGTCTGCTTTGTTTTGGCACTTTTGGACGAGCAGCACCTGTACATAATGGCCTTTGTTCTACGCCTCGCCGATGGACGGAAGTGGGTGGGAGTCGGTGGGTGTGGGAGCTGCTTACGTCTCGTTGCACAGTCAAAGCGGCGGAGCAGGGTGTGGGGAGTGGAAGGAGCACCATACCATCCATTGGCATGACTCGACGGCTCTCCAAACTCCAATGAAGATTTATGCTTTGCTCCAGTTAGCATTTCTCCCTAAAATCCGCAATACCCGATGCCTGATGGCCGCTGCCCTTTGCCCGCTACCCGCATTTTCGTCAATCATCTCCGTTTGCTAGTTTTCGCTTCGTTTTCCTTTTTCGATTTCGATTTCATGGCTTTTACACGCGCTTTTAGGGAAAGGCCAAAGAAGAAAGCATTCGTGGAAAACTGTGAAAACTAGAGCGAAATTTATGCAACTCACTTCCGTGGGAACTAAAAAGCCATTTACGCAATACAACAGCACAGAAACTTAATTTCCTGCCCGTTCTGACCAGTCCCTAGGATTCCTTTCCCCCCCTGAAAAAGCCATCTCCTCCATGACCCGCAACATATGCCGCAGATCATTAAGTCTTCCGAAGAGGCGAGTGGAAAGTGCGGTGGAAAACGGGTGCGGAGGGTTGGAAAAACTATCGCTGGCTAGATAAACTGCAATTTCGTTGCAACACCTGTGAACTGCTTAAGTTTCTCCGAAAAGCAGCTATACCAGTTATGGCCCTGGCAATAAGCTTCATCCTGGCTTCATCCCGGCCGCCGCTGCCTGCATATTTACCCCCGACGTTGTAATCCCAAAGATTTCACCCTTTATGAGCCCGTTCCAGGGCCAGGGAGTGCATGGTGGTGGCACATCAGGGTGCCAGGATTGGGGGTATTCTGCAAGTGCATAACACTTAAGCAACATAGCAGCGGGCCAAGAAGACATAAAAGTCCAGCCGACAAAGTAAACAAAAGTGGCCAAGGGTTCGCCAGGATAAGATGATGAAAAAGTCAAGGTAGGTAGGTAATTGGGAAAGTGCATTGACCATATGGAGTTTAACGAGGTTTACTATCTACACATTATTGTTTAAAATTCCAGAAAATCATTTATTAATATTTAGTATATATTATATTATTATATACATAAATACATATAATTTTAAAATTTAATTTTTGGGTTTATAGATTAAAATTTAGTGAG
>JAEIIJ010019809.1:0-40256 GCA_018904815.1 Drosophila ogumai | reverse complement strand
CCAATCTGCAAGGGTATACAAACTTCGGTGTGCCGAAGTTAGCTTCCTTTCTTGTTTTACACTGTATTATATTTCGAAAAGGTTTTATTCTATATATTTTCTTCAATTCAAATATCAGTTTTCTCAAACCAAATAGAATCACAATAATGATCGGTAGAAGCGTTGGCTGTTTTCCCAGGAAATCTTGATTGATGCACGCACACAGCACACAGCAAGGCTCGGAGTTGCTAATGCTCCACATGATTAAAACTTTACAAATTTTCACCACTGCAGTTAACTGCTGCACAACAGGACGTCGAAAAGAAAACTTTGCCAGAACTTGTCACGAGTGCCAGTTACTGGGCAACTTTATGTTAAGGTTGAGGGTTCTTTGCATTTGCCGAGTGAGGCGGGGGCCCTGGGCGGGGCCTCTGAGATGTTGCACAGTTTAATGTTTGACAGCTCCTCCGCCCGGCAGCTCTCGATCTCGATCCTGCTGCGGTTTCGGCGAGGTCCTGGCTTGTCAGCCATTTTCAAGTGACAAATATATTTAATTGCTTGCAAAAGTTTGGTGCGCAAAAGTTTGCGATAATTCTCGGTTCACTTGTATATATTTTTTTGCAGGCGAAATGGGGTGATGGAGCATGTGTGAAATAGACATTTTATAATTGCTTGTAATTAATTTTTCATTTGCAGCCCTAATGAAACCTTCTGCACAATATTACTGCTCTACCAAATGTGTATTCAGAGAAATCCTAAAAATGCAGCAGCCTGCAATATAATTTCAGCTGAATTAACATTTTATGAGTCTGCGACTGCGACTGGCTTCGCCTTTGCACAGAAATGCCGCAGAAATGCGAGCTGAGAACGGAGTCCAAGTGAAATGATTACATTTTAATTTCATTTGCTTTTTACTGTTTGCCAGACAAGTTTAACTTATGCAGAAGGCAAGAAGCTATTTATTTCGGCATAACAAGAATATTTTGTGGATATTAAAGCAACCCATGACTTCAGGAATATGTATGTACATACATGGGATCAACTACAGTGCTTTTTAGTTTTATTTTTTTGTGAAACATGAGACAGTGCAAATTCATTTTTAATCGGTTAACAACTAATTCATTCATTCCTGTTGCGCTTATTATTCATAAATATTCATTACTTTTTAATTGTCGATGTTTTATGGGACTTCGTAAATGATTAAAAGCTAAAATCCATTTTAATATCCACTCATTAGCCTAATCCATTCAAGCGATTCCCATTGATCTGGCCAGTGTAAGCTGCTTTGCCAGGAATTAATCACTTGCATTGAAATTATCAACATAAATTCCACGGAATTACGCAGTTTACGAGGCGCCGTTAAAAAACAGCTTCGTCGTAAATATGAAATATTAAACATTTTTTACCGAACAACTAAAAGTTATTCCGTGTCTGAGCTGAGCTCAGTTGATGTTAAACAGTAAAACGCGAATTACGACTTTGTGACACATTAACAGGACCGCGTCGCGAAAAAATATGACAGAACAAATACATCAATTTCATATTAATGCATTTTTTATGCAAAATAATAGTGCCGGCCGGAACAAACGGGCCAGAGTCGGGGAAAAAAGCGCAGTAAACTCTTTATCGGGGCCAATCGAAATGACATTTCCACCAGCAGGGCCGGATTCCCTTTGATGCTCACAAAGGCTTCCCCCTTTCTACCGGAAATGGCTCCAGTTGGGGGAGGTGTTTATGGGATTACCCGGGCTCGATGGAGCAGGAGGCCATCACCTTTGCCACTTGCCATTTGCCTGTTTGTCAACACTAATCTGCTGCTGCACAAACACACGCTCCGAGGAGGAAATCGAACTCCTGCTGGGACAACACAATCAATGTAGAAATCGACAAGGACACCCGCTGCCAAGTGCTGAGCATTTGAGCCGGAAATCAAAATAAACAACGGCAAATCAGTCAAACAAACAAATAAACAAGCAGCCATCGAGCTTTGGCTAAAAGCAATAGGGCCCGGCCCAGCCCGGCCGCCATGTGTTCCACATTCGACTGGCTTTGAGTGGCAGGACCTCTCCGCCTCCGACACCGCCTCCGTTTCGCAGGACATTGGGCAATTTTTGTGCGTTCCGAAATTGGTTGTATCTGGCCTGCGATTTGGGGTCAGCTTGGTGCGCAGTAAACTCCGGGCACAATTAGCTGGATTCTGTGTGGGCCGCCAAGTCAATAGGGCGGGCAGAGTGTGTCCAGCTGCTCTCGGCCCCTGATATCGGTTAATATTTCAGCAAATATATTAGCAGATTTGTAATGCATAATGCAAGCAGATCAAAAGTAAACATTAGGCGGCTGGGCTGCCACTGTTTGGCAAGCAATAAATTAATTTCGTCTCAGATGAGTAATAGGGCACATTTACATGTTTGCCAATGAAGTCCGTTAATGGATTGTCTGTCTGAACTAAGATACTTGACGAGACATGGTGTGTGTGGTAACAGATGAATTGATTCAAGTTCAACTCATAGTTGCTTCTCAAATAATAAATATTAACAAAGATAATTCAATAAAATAGGAAAGGGAGAGAGTTCAGCCTTTAATTACAATTAACAATTTCAAAGAAGTAATGAAGATATATTATCAAAAGAAAACAAAATTAAATTATTTCATGAAATGTTGATTCAATAATATAGATTCTAAAACTAATTTATTTATTTTCTAAATCAAAAGCAATACATTAAGTATATGAAGTATTAAAGTATAATAATATTCGCTTACACGCCAACCCTTGCCAACTTCTGGATGAGATGAGACGCGCTTTTAATTACGTCAAATTTGTGCGTCTGCGGCACTCGCTTAACATCTCATTAATTTACAAAATTTCCTTTAATTTCCATTTCATTCAGCTCCCAACCGCAAACTCACCGCCCGCCTGCCGCTGCGAAAACGCATTACAATTTTATTTTTATTCAATTTTCGCGCAACGACATCAAAAGGCTGAACGCGGAAAACAGCAGCGAGTGCAGAACTCGACTTGACTCCGTGTAATACAATTTTCACCATCCTTGCCGCCACTGCCTTGGCCAGGCTTGTTCGAGAACATTATATTTTTACATAATTTAACATGCCGAACGAGTGACGGAGTCGGAAACTCGGTGTCGGAGTTTGTCCGTCATTTTGCCGGGTCAGCTTGCTCTTTCTTGGCGGTAGCCTCCATGTTGTTGTGGCAGCCATTGCATTGACCACTAAAAGTTTGCCATTAAAGGCCATAAAATTGTGCCATTTCTGGCGGAGCAGAGCCTGGGACAACTATGGCAAAGTGGCACTTGAGTGTCGGCACTTTGAATGGGCCATCCGCATCCCTTCGCCATCGCCGCCACTCCGCCATTCCATCACGCCAGGGCTCCTTTCCCGCTCTAAGCGTAAATTATGTTGTAAATACGATTTTTAGCTGGCAAAATGCCTTCATCATCAAGTGGCTGGCTCAAGGGGTATCTCTGCCACCCGGTTTCCTACCTCTTACCACCGAGAATGGCCGAATGCCGTAAAAGCCTGGCAGCTCCTGGAGAGGGCCAGAAAGGTTGCTAAGTGGAAATGGGTGCTTAGAGAAAACGTGCGAAAATATTGTTTATGTCCGAAGAAAGGTAGGTAGGCAGGAGTTTCAACATGAATTTTTTAACTGGAAACAGGCTAAATAAGCGGGGTTTTTTTTAATCAGCTATGTAAAGATACTTGTCAGAGTTAACCGCTGAATCGTATAGATTTATTTCGAACTTGAAAATACACCTGAACACAATCCCACCAGCAATTGAAATTCCTTAAATTTTCCAAACAAACTTGGCTCAAAGTAATTAAACAAATTGTTTACTTAAGCTGCGTTGAAAGTTTCGCTAAAATTGAATTTAATTCGAAATTCCCAAGTGGCAACCTGGGCTCGGGGCTTACCTCAACCTTATCCTTTGTCTCACCCAGAGGGAGGAGGAGCCAGTTCATTGCTCATTCAATTCCCAGACTTGCCATAATTCTCCAAGACATTTGCATAAATACTGAGCCAATCGCTCGCTGCAAAAGATTATCAATAGCCCCAAGGCAATCGGGTAAATCCTTGCGGCCGTATTTAAACTCAAATGCGGCATAATAAGCCAGTCCAAAGGCCCGGGCAGAATGGTTGAGATTTCCCTTGTCCGCGGACAGAGCGCAAATCTGAAACTAAAGCCAAAGCCGGGTCTCTAACGCGACGGAAAATCATTACCAGAAATGTCCTGCAGCGTCGTTTGTGAGCGCCTTTGGCAGGATGCCCTCAGTTGTTGGCCAAAAATGGAGTGGTAGCGGAGAGAAGGGCGAAGGGCTGTCCTGGCCAACACCAGACACTTAAGTCTAATGGTCCTGTCAGCCGGGCCACACCCCCCGTCCTTAGACCGCCCCCTTGCAGGACATCGCAGCCACTCGAAGCAGTGGAATTCGCCTCAATTCGAAACGGCGCTGCACGCATACAAATTGACAATTTTATTAGCACATAAATTAGTAAAAATAATCAATAAGCTATGTGCCAAAAAGCAGTCGCAAAAAGGGAAGCTGGGAATTCATTGAACGAAAGGCGAATCCCACATACTCTATAGGGAGTATAAAGGTCCATGAATGTCCTATTGAGAACGCTTAAAACGTGGGATATTTATTGATTTAAAATATTATTAAATTAGAAAATAAATTACTAATAGGTAATATATTTTAATTTCTTTAGAGATTTAGTTCATACCAAACGTATTTTTAGCTCTATAAAAGTATTATACCGTCGAAAATATCGGCATACTCTCCCCAAGAGGACCTAAAGGAAGGGCAGCTAATGCTCAAAATTGGAATTGGTAGCTGGGTGAAATAAATTCAATTTATTGGCCGTATTTATGCCCTGTCCCCGCACAGTCTCATCGTCCTTGGAGTGGCTGTGGAATTCCTGCGATTGCAATTACCATGCCAATGCCAGGCCGAAGCCAATGCCGAGACCAATGTCAGAATTCGATTCGATCCGGCGATGATGCGAAGACGGGAATATTGGTCAATTAGCAGGCGGTGGGGCCATGTCACACTCTGGTTGCAATATAGGCGGAGCTGTGATGCCGGCTAATTCGCAATTCGGCGCTTTTATTCTGCCTTTTTCTTCGGCTGCCCTACTCCGAGTTGGCTAATTGCTTAATTCACGAGCACTCTCTTGCACTGCATACTTTTGGGTGAACCGTGGATGACGGGGGGGAGGGTGGCATTCCCAGTTTTTCAACTATTTTCGCGTCGGAAAAAGTTCTGCGACTGGTCTCAAAGACCATGATGACTATGGCGATGATGATGATAGCGATGATGCTGCGCTGTTGTTCCTCCCCGAGTTGTTTGTTGTTGAGCGCTAATTAACTAGATTTTCGAAGGGAAAACCGTTTGCTAATTTGAAAACGAAATAGTTTCGGCGGCCCCTCTGGCATCATTTTCAAATGAAAAGTTATGAAACATGCAGTTTTGGGAGCTGCGGTCGTGGAAGCCCCAACGCCAGTTGCGCAATTTGCTGGAACTTTTCCGCCAGACGGGAAAATTGGGGCTGAGCCTAATCATGAGTATATAGTCTAAATATGGCACAAAGATAATGATTCAAAGGAGCGTTTACTTTAATAAAATTATTTACAGGCAAACTCAAACTATTTATTATTCAAAAAACAAAAAAATAAGCAACTAGTAAGGATAAACTTATTCTTGATTTTCACCTTGAACGTCTTTATGGAATGCAAAAGAGGCTACGAAAAAATAAGTGTGACACTGCCCATGTTAAGCGGCGGAAATGAAATACAAGCAGACGAGAAACGGAAACGGAAACTGGCGGGACAGGGATAAGTGGTGGGTCAGGGGCCAGGGGCCAGGGGCCTAGGGCGGGTCGGTGGGTCACACAATTCGCTGTCACACTTAACTGAAATTAGAACGTGATTAGATTTCATTTAAGCATTAAGCACAACTGACAGCCAGCATGACAGCGGCGGCGGAGTTCGAAATGATATTTTGAGCTCGCAAATTTATTGACAATTAGCCGGGACAAGTGTGAGACGGTTGTGGGCGGCATCTGTGTGTGGGTGGGTGGGAGTACGGCGGACCCACGGCAGAGAACATTAATTATAACGTGCATAATTAACAAATCTGGCAATCAGTTGGGCAGCGGCAGCTTCAACTCTACGGGACCTGGACGCGCCCGGATCCACACACTCACGCTGCCTGTCCAATAATCGTTTAGCCGGGCCAAGGACGAAGCTGGGGGCCAAGGACTTTGAGGGGGCAGAGAGTAGCAGGGAAATCGGAGAATCAGGGGCTTTGGCCATTCAGGCAGCGCTAATGAAAGCACAGCCGGGAGAAATTGGTTTACGGGCTGTTTACGCAAGTAGAAGTTATTAGTTGAGCTCGACTTCCCCTTACCCTCCTCTTTCCGGGCTAATTTGCGGTATTAATGACAGCAGAGGGCAGGGGACTCGACTCAGATATCCTCATAATTGGCAAAGGCTTCAGAAAGCGATGCTATATCTATCGTTAATGCAATTGCGATTATCTGGGTGGGCAGCTGCGTCATGGGTCGAAAATATCTTAAACAGTTATGGCAAATGGTTGCGATTTAGTAGAGAAATATATATACTGAAATATGTATAAATATATAAACAGGTTCTCCAACCAAATAGAGTTCTCAAAGCCATGGATATTTGCTTTCTCTTACAACGGATTTGGGCTGTCCCAATCATAATCCACTTGATTTTTTCGATGGGTGTGGGGCCACGCCACTAAGAAAACCTCGACCCTAACGACCTGCATCACCTGGCACTCCATTCCACCCTAGTCTGCACCTGTCTTGGGGCGTAAACACACACGCAGGCAGACAGAGGACAATGTCAGCTTTATCGCTACAAAGTTAAACAAATACAAATAGATTAGTTCAAAAGTTCGGGGCGTCGCCCGAGCCAAAAGTCAAATTGTGTCAACTGCTAGGGCGGCGAAAACGAACGAAGAAAAAACACGCAGGAGGGCGGAACCGTGTGGCATGTCAGGGCTGCTTAGAACAACTTGTCATCGTGCGAGAGTGGGGTGAATAGTTCGAATGCGACAAGCAAACAAATTGCCTGCGAGTCAATCGATTGACGATTCGCCCTGCACTCGGACATCGGACATCAGAGCGGCTTATTGAAATACCTTTGCTGGGACCCGGTGGGGGTCAAAGGGGACGCATTTGAATTGCAAAGCAGGCGGCTGGATGAATTCGTTCGAGGTGACAACTTCCGCAGTGCGGCCACAGTTATGGTTGACACGGAATGCGAACTAGAACTCAGAAATACAGACCCAGTCGTAATAATTTAGAAAATTTCATTGAGTAAGTCAGATTTACCCTCAGCTACTTCCATAATCTCGCCTCTATCAACTGGTCGAGCGGAAAATTAAAATCCCACCCAGTGTTGCCAGTGATTACCAGAACTATTCGCCCCCGAGGCGGTTCTTCAATTACTTTGCATAAATACGAGCGAACGACAAGCTAATTAGCTCACAGACACGACTACATTTCATTAAACAAATGGTCCCCGGTGTATAATTTTAATACGCAATTACTGGCATTTCAACGACACCCAATGATGCCTGCTGATAGTAGACACCGCCCTCGCCCCCTCCTGATACACACTTCAGCCTAAGCCGGAGCAATAAATTCCATTTGAAGGCTTAGGTTACCTTGACTCCTGCTCAATAGGAGGGCTTTAAATTATTTGACAATTTATGCGAAAATTATGTGCGAATCGGAGTCGAGTAACGAGGGCAACTCAAGGGGAAAAACGAGAGATCTCTTTATTGCCAACCACTTCCGCTCCGTTCCGCCCCCTCATTAATCAATTGTTTGGTTGCCATGCCGCCGAATCAAATCTCAAATGTCCGCCCAGATTTCCCAGTCCTCCCGGCTCGATGGCTGCTCCATTTCCTTAATTTCGTGGAAGATCTTCATGGGGCAGATGAACCCGCAGACCTGCTGAATCACGAAGAGCACGAACTCAAACATCGCGCCTAGATCTTGATTTCAGGAAACGAGCACTGGCTGCAGATGGGACAGGCGCCCAGGTACTGGCAGTGGAGCTGGATGAGAGGACAGCTCTGGTGAAGCGGACAGAGGGGCGGGGTTCCCAGGTATAGAAAGGCCTGGCCGATAGCTGTGGATAAATTAAACAGAATTATACATATGTAAATGAAAAAATATAAATATTCAATATTTATAATTAAAAATAAGACTTTATGAATTTGTAAAGAATACTTTCTCACTTGTTAATTATAAAGACAAGAGTCCAGTTCACTCACCACGTGCTAGGTGCAAAAGCGCTTGTTTAATTGGGTCGAACGGCTGATGTTTCTTTTGATACTTGAATTTCATTTCTCGAATTAAATTTCAAAGCCGAGTTCTGAGCGGAGAAGTGGGGCCTACTACTCCTTTCAGGCGTTTCCTTTGAAATCGCACAGCTCGCCTCCTGTAGATTATAATTGGCAACACCCAAGCCGCCACCGCAACGCCTCAATTACATTTTGTGGCTTTCCGGCGGTGAAGCTTTCCTTTGGTTTCAAATCGTTTGTGTAATGTCTTGTATCCGTGCCACATTATTAAGTTATTGTAATTGAAACCAAATTTTGAGATACAGAAAAATAAAGTTGCAAACGGTGAGGTATTATGTTGGGTTGGATTTTAATTATTTAATTATTAAAAGACAGAAAAACTACTCAGTTCCCGGTTCACCCATAGTAAAACATACATGGTAGAGTATTTTTTATGCTATTAATCTCCTTATAACATTATGCCGCCACTCTGGTCGATGGTTAAGCCCTCTCCTAGCTGTTTTTTCCGACGATAATTACCCAAATGATCTGGCTGAACACTCGCAAGCAAACAGCAGTTATGCATTTGGTGGCAGGCAGCAAAAATGCTGTAAAAACGCCGCTTAATTTCTGGGCTGTGTGTAAAATTTCAGGCAAGGGGCCTGGGCTGTACTGAACAAATACATTTAAAATGCAATCAATCGGTAAATGGCATCGAAAGGAAACGGGCGTCACGCAAAATGGAAATTAATTGTGGACACATTTATTTATTATTATTTATTTATTAATTAATTTCCCCCTGTAGCATTTATGCAGTTCCCGCAATGCATTAATATTGTTTTTAGTAGCGTATTTCGGTTTAACGCAGCCCCCAATTCAATTGAATATAGATTTGCCTTCGGCTGGGATTATTCAAGCACAGAAGAGAATTATTTACAATATGATTTATTGAAAAAAAGGTGAAAGTAGTAAATGTGCAAAACCTGATCGAAGGGCCAAAATGTACGTGGAAGGGTGGCTGCTGATCCTTGCAAATTACGAACTCAATAAGAGTGTGTTAAGAGTTACATCTATTTTAAAGAGGACAAGAGGAACTACACTTTTATACATCAAAATAAATTACAGATTTATTACATTTTTCTGTCAAAGATATTACCTACGTTTCAAGGCAAGTCAAGGAAAGTAAGAAGTAAATGAAAGAATAAGATTATGTTCTCATCGTTTCAGCCTAAGATCATTGCCCCGACTCCAGCTCAAGACCCAGATGGGCAATCTGCCCGGCACATTATCATCTGCTCGGCCCGGTGTCATTAAGCCGGTGCTCGTTCATTAACCAATAAAGCTCGCTGGATAATTGCAATTACCATTAACTGCTCTCGAGGCTTACGAGAGCAATCCTCTCGAGCTTGACAGAGGCAGCAAAGCTGGCCGTCTTTCTTTCTCCGTGGGCCACCACTTCATCATTTGCCCCACATCTTGTCCAGCCGACCACACACTTTAACAATTATTGCCAACCACACGTGGACAGGGACATGGACATGGACACGAACAGGGCATGGACAGAGCATGAACACAAACTTGGCACGGACACAGAGTCCGAGGCGGAGACGGACTCGCAGTCGGAGCTTGTAATGTGCTCAATTTTTCGCATTTTGCACATCCGTCGGCCGGAACAGGGCCAAGGCGAAGCGAAGCGAAAGCAAAGCCGAATGGCCACCTGCCAGCCATAATAATATTAAACAATATATATAAATCACTCAGCTGTCTGGCGCACACAGCGCACACAGGAAGGTGGGGGCTTCATAAAAATTTACCGCCATAATGCTTATTTTAAAAGTCAATATGTTCGGTGCCTGTTATTTTAACACCCGGCGTGTCCAGGCTTCCAGGTGTCCAGGTCACATCCGCTTGTGCAGAGCACGAGACAGGCGACAGGAGCTGGAGCCGGAGCAGGAAGGGCCGCAGAAGCAGGAGCAGGAGCCAAGTGTCAGTGGCCAACGTCACAGCCCACAACACACAACATAAACATAAAGTGAAAAGGGGGTTGAGGATACAGCTGGCGAAATAAGTTGGAAGGCACCCCGTTTTTCTCCCTTTTTTTTTTTTAGGGCCATCTAAAGCCAAGCGTCACCTGTCGCCAGGACGAAAGGACGAAAAGGAACGGCACCGGCAGCGGCAGCGGCAGCTTGTTGTTCATATCCTGGCCTGTCGTCCGTTTATGTGACATGATTATGTGCAAAAAGTGCAACAGGCAGCATGACCAGGCACCCACGGTTTCACCCGTCCTCATCCCCATCCCCAGCCAGCCAACCACTCACCTGCTGGCTCACCTGACACCGTGTAAAGTAGCCCCGGAGCATTGCGGATGACGAGGGCAGCTGACGGAGGTGTCTCGCCTTTGTTGCCGGTTGCCCAGCTTACACGTGATTTTTCCGGAAATAACGTGGAAAGTCGAGATGCCAGCGGCGGATGTCAGGCAACTTATTCAGCTCGATGTGCTTTCATATACACAGCGGCCACATCTCGGCCCTTTTCATTGACAAAGAGCCTTGTTTTCTGTGGGATAAAAACATTTCTGATTAATAAGAACCGCGTTGGGCGGTGAAGTTATTACTTATGTTTACCACCCGCCAGTTTTCCTTCTTTCAGATCAAAGTTTGTTGGGATTATTCTGATGCTGACTAATAAGCAATAGCGGTTCTAACTAACTGTATGATTCATAATCGTTTGCTTATATCCGTAGTGCTCAGGCAAAGAAATTATCAAAGAAACATAAATCTTAAATCCACATGAGTGATGGGAAATAAAATTCCTTCCTCTAGTTATCTTCATTGAAAATTCCCAAGTCAGACATCTGTGACCCGCTAAAATATCTGCAATTATTATTGAGCATTGAGCAACGAATAATTCAATACTCCGTCACTAATGAGTGCGTACAGTTTCCAAGAGAATGCAGTGGCATATATACATATATCAGCATAAAACAATAATGAAAGCTGAAAGAGGAGAGGCCCTCCGATAATGTTTAGTTCGTATTCAGCTTCCGAGAGGAACGGTTTGCCAAATATACTGAAAAGTGCGCGTCCGTAATCAATATAGTTATCATGAGGAAGTCGGTATTGCTTAATGTGCACTGTTTTTTAATCGCCCCATTGGTGCTGATTGGTGCCACGATTCCTGTGGATAATACTGAAGATGATCTTGACATTTTTGATACAGTATTTGACCCGCCGTCCACAACACAGCGTGTGATACATGTAAGCTCTCTGTAATATATACCAGCCATCTATATATAATTAGAATGTTTTATTCATTATCACTTTTTTGTCAAGGACGGACTTTATTTTGTGTTAGGTTAATATGTTTGAATCTTTAGTGATTAGCTCAAGTAATGCGAGTCTGACTTATGTGATAAGCTTTATTAAAAATAGCACCTTATATCAGTAGACTTTAATTAATAAAAATTAAAGATCTCTGATCTATTTAGCAGGACGTAAAAAACACTAAATCTAGTGTATGCGGCGTTCGCAGGATGACCGATCCGGACTCTTTAATCGACCCCAGCACAGAGACCTTGTTTGGAGCCAATCCCTGGGTGGTGGGAATCTACAGCAACGGCACTGGCAAGTATATTGCCGCAGGGACTTTGATCCGTTACGACGCCCTTCTCACGTCTGCCCAAGCCCTCGCGGATATTCCGCAGGATCAGCTTCTTGTAGAGGCAGGCAACTGGGATCGACTATCGGAGGTGGAGAAGCTGCCACACCTCAACCGCTCGGTGCGCAGCATTGATACTCACGAGAACGTGGCCCTCGTTCATCTGGATACGCCCTTCTTTCCCACATTACCCCACATAGTTCCAGTCTGCCTGCCAAGGAAAGCGGATGCGGCTTATACAGAAAAGTCTTGTCAGACGGTCGGCTGGGGTCAGCCCAAGATCAATGGATCCGCCTCAGATAGAATGTGGTTCAGGCAGTACTCAGTCATGAGCCGGGAGGACTGCGACTATTACTTAGGCGAAGACCGCAGACCGGGTTACGGGAAGCTCTGTGCCACGGACGCCGGTAACATGTTTAGCCCACGGGATCTCGGAGCCGGACTCTTTTGCGATGAGAATGAAACAGTCATCGCCGGAATCGCCTTAACGAGCGGAGGATGGAAGCCGGACAATGAGACCGTCCTCTTTGCTAGTGTGCCTCATTATTTGAACTGGATTCTAAGCAAACTATCACCTTACAATGAGGCGGAGTTGCAAATGGAAAACAATTAAGATAAGCCCTTATTCTTTAAAGATTTGAATAAATTTAATATTATCTGGCAGAGACATCAAGGACTAAATTGAAATAAATTCTCTGGGAAATCATTAACTATTCGTATCATCTAAATGAAACTATATTTTTAGACATGGCATAGTTTTAGGCAGTTTCCTAAGAATAAAAATGTGCCAAATAGTAGGCAGCATATATCATGGTCTTAACTATTTTATTCTAAAAAAATTTGGAAATATATGTGTTCAAAAACATTGTATAGTTTGTTTTTGGTACATATTACAGGCTTATAAAAAACAAGATTGGGAACGCTTTATGCATATATCTACATATATATTAATCTTTTAAAATGTGCGGTTAAATTAAAATCAAATGTTTTTAATGTTCATCGGTTTGACAGTAGACGAAATAAAAGTACGGGCTTGCAATTGTCTAAAAAACAATGATGCTTGATTTGGGTTTTTTACCTTTTTTGCCACCTGTGATGCGTCAGTTTTACCAAAAAAACAAAGCACTGAAAAATGCCGCCAACAAGAATGTGCAAATTTAACTCGCTGACCAGGAATTTTATATTATTTTCTGGTGCAACCATTGGCTAATTCACACGTGCTGGTCCCCTGTTCAATTAGCAAACTATTTAAAATGTATTAAACTTTTCCACGCGGTGCGCTTTTAAATTTATTTAAACAAAATAAAAAGCGTACACAATACCACCGGCAGCAACTTGCTTAATTATGATTCCGAATATCGGAGCACGGGGCGTATGAGTAATGAAATTGAACGGACTGAATTGCCCTTCAGTTGTGGCTCTCCGTGTTTATATTTCCCTCCCTTTCTATCCCTCTCTCTGTTTTACTCCCTCCTTTGATGATGAAGACACGGCGTAGCGGTAAATCCGTAAGTTTCTAGGAAATACGGTATTATTTTGTACTAATTCGAATAGGCGAGCAGCTTTCGAAGCCGAGCGAGCGCAGCGTTGTGCCATATCAGTCATTCGCTCTCCGATAAGTGTCAGTGTGTGCAAGTATGATACATACACGCAGACACAGCGTTTGCACACATGCTGATAAAACATGAGTGTATTTATTGTTTGCTTTGCATGTACAATGCCAATACAAAATATTGTACCGTCTGGCATTTGGTTAATTTGGTTATTAGCACTCGCCGACGAGCTTTGGATTCATTTGTTTAAACGTTAGTACATTGTAAGAAAAAAAGGGGATTATTTTGCAAAGTCTGGTCAAAATTGCAATATTTCAACCTTTTATATTGATAATATATACTAGAACATATTCAAAGTTAAATTTTAGTTAAGAAAAAATAGGATCATTTATAAAATTAACCACTTATAATGCAAATCATTTTCGATAATAAATACGCGTTTATTTATTATTATTAAAATGGTTTCTTTATTTATAAATAAAATCAAATAAAATGGCAGTCTTTAGTAATTTTAGTATTTCTTTTAAAATAATCTGTTGAAAAGTCCAGACATTTTTATTTAACTTGAGCTATCATTAGGTTTTATATTTTGACCAAAGCTGCACAACTCTGTAATTATTATTTCTTGTATATTTTATATAAAACTTATATAAACATTCAAAAACATGGTACATTTTTTAGTGCTAAGTATTTATAAATTTATAAATATAAAATTCTATTGTAACCTAACAACCTTGTTCGCAGTGCACCGCTTCCTTATTCTTATGTAAATCTCATGCTGCCGTTGTCTTTGAGTGCTCTGTTGAAACCACTTTGTATCCAAACGGCTAAGAAAAGATACACCCGCTGCCACTAGATCACTGAACGCCTGGGATTTTGGATAAATGGACACCTCTGAAGAGCGGCAATCGGAATAGGAATCACGAATGCCTCGCAGCCCAGATACAGATACAAAGCGAGAGAAGCGATCATAGGCTCGGATACTCTGTGACCTCATAGGGGCGGACTGCTTACTGCGTATCGTCGGTGCCGGCGCCGATCTCGCTCCAGCTGAGTGTGCCATGTGTAGCTATATAGCTTATCAACTGGGTCTCTAGCCCCTCCGCTCCCCGCCGCACCCAATTACACAACACAGTTCCCCAGCGATTCGGCCCCGGGCACTTATCCACGCGAGTGGTGCGGCGAGATGCAGCTGTCAAACGACTTTCAAACGCTTTCTGGGCGCTTGTTACAAAAAGTTTATAATTTCGTATTTAACAAAAAAATTAATGTTTTATACCGCGAGGGGAGGCGCACGCAAAAGTTTATAAACATTTCCAGTGAGTTCCACGAGGGGTTCTGGGTAACAATTTGTTGCTTAGTATGTTTTGTACAATAAAATTGAAACGTTACCTAGCTGACTAATCAACAAACTATAGAGAACGCACTGAGGGGTGAATACACGGTAAAATAAATTCAAACACTTTCATAAACTAAATTAGTACAACAAAATTTTAACTTTATATATAAATAAAAACGTATTTGCTTTCTTTGGGTTAAGACAAAAGGAATTCAATTAAATAATATAACTCGCAAATCAAAAAAAAAAAGTACATAATTTCAATAATATAAATATTAAAATTAGATTGTTTAAAACTTTTCTTTGGTATATACAAATTATTTCAAACAAAACAAATTTAACAACTAATAATTACCAGTGTTAAATCTTAAAATTTATTTGGAATTTTTTAAAATGTGTGTGTGAAATGTGTGTATTCATAAAGTGTGGAAATAATTAAGCTAATGATTAGATTTAAATATACTGCCCTCAGTTTCTTCATCGATATCGTATAAATATTTTACATGAAATTAAAATGTTTAAAATATTCCATTCCCATTTTTTGCCACTGCATCGGGTGCCCACTGTCGCTTTGATTAAAGTCAAAGGTAAAACCAGCTTGCCTCTCGCTCGTCCGCTTTCCCTCTATGTCGTTCTGTCTCTTGTTCACTGTTCCGCGCCGAATCGAAACCGCTGACGTCTGCTAGCCGTCTCTCTCCCTCCACCAGAGTGCGCGCGGTCAACGATCTCCAAAATTTCAAGCCCGGGAGTTCGTTGAACCCCGAAAAAGAAAGAAACCGCCCCGAGACACTTAGGGGACTTTCCCTGCTGTGGGCTCTGATCGCCTGGTGCGGGCAACAGGCGTCTGATTTTTCTTTCAATCGTGCAGTGGGCTTAGGTCGCTGCGATCGACGGTCAGGGGCGGTCCCTGAACGTGACACCGTTGGCGGCCGCTCACCTTGGCGCCCATGGTCGCGGGCGTTGAACCTTGGGCGGGGTCAGAGCCAAAGTCGGCCCAAAACTGGGTCAGGCGATGAAGAGCATTGCCTTCGAGCCGGGACGCAACGGATTCACTTTCGTTTTTTATGTAGAAATCGATAGCCGGCTTTGCTCGGCGAACAGGCGAGCAGGCAGAGCCAGCCGGCGAAACGTATCTGTATCTGCGCCCGTTTGTATCCGTATCTGTATCTCACACACCTCGCCAGGCGCTGCACAGTGGGTCGATACCCGACAACCGTGAGAATCTGGGATAACTGTTGAATTTGGTATTAATAATTTATGTATTAATTGTGGTTAAATATGTACACAACATAGTATATATATTATATGTATAAAGGTAAAAGAATAAAATAAATATAAAATATAAAAAATATAATTAAAAGCGATTATTTCGAAATATATTTAAATAAACTTCGGTTATGATTTGCTTTGCTAAATAGATATTCATTTAGGTTAGATGTGACTAGCACCATAATTACAAGTTACTCAAGGTTTCCTGCTAAAATATAACTAAGCTTCAAAAATTGTATATACGTTTTTAAAAGAAATCAAAGAATGTTGTATATCAGGTCTATTATTAAATTATTATAAACTACTGGTTTACCATTAATGGTACATCAACTTGGCAACAAATGCTACTCGTTTTCCTATCTACAATTGAAAATTATTTTTGTGTCTCATTCTGGAAGATAAAGTCACTGTGCAGCGGCGGACAAGCTGCTCACTTGGCCTGTCCGTCCGCCGCCACCGCCTTCACTTTCGCTTTTAAAACATGATCGATAATATACCGGCAGCGGGTAACAGGCCAACATAATGCCGAGTGGCTCGCAGCACTTCAGTTGGCTCTTCGCTTTTGGTGACCTCGTTTTCTGCTGCTCGTTTTTCGGTTCGTTTTGTTTTGTTTTGTTGCTCTTATTTGTGTCGAAACTTAAACAATGCTGAATCGTCGGGGGGAGAGAAGGGCAGCCGTCATGAGCAGGTCGTCCGTAATGCGGGTATTAATGCCCTGTTTAAATGTTCAGGGGACTCGGGAGCGGTCAGAACAGGGACATGGATAACGAAAATATGGCAAATCTAAGGGGATGCGGAGGGAACAGATTCCGATATATGTCATGTGTCGGAGATTGTATCTACATGTTGCGCTTATGATAATTATAAGAACCTTATAAGACAGTTATTGATTTAAAAGAATATCATTAGCAGATACCTTTGGGGAAAGTAGAAGCAAATTGATTTTTTTTTTTATAATAATATGAGCGGTGGTAGGACAAACTGTTAATGAGAATATTTAATATTTATTTATGTCACTAATAAAAATTAAATCAAAACCTTTAGCTATTGTTGAATATTATAACAATATGCTTATGGTTACTTTTATGGTTTGCTTAAACGTATTACAATTCTTAGCTCTTAATTTATATTTATTATCAATACACTAATTTGTTTTCTTTTTGCCTTTTACTTAGTTTCCTTGATTGTATTCAGAATGGGTTCTCTCAAGTTCTAAACTGTCTAGTTCTCTAGCAAAAATCTCGCCTCTTAGCCACTCCGAGTGCCCTTTGTCCGTTTATGCGCTCCTCTCAGGCACTTAGTTAGTTGTTTTTATTGTTTCCACGGCGGTGGGGCCCGCTTCTGGTTTTCCAAGGTTTTCCAGTTCGATCGCGACGACAACCTCAAGGTTTCCTTGAATTGAACACGTACCGCAGCTGCGGCAGGTTAGCAGCAGTAGTCGCTGCCTCTTCTGTTGGCCTGGCTAAAATAGAACAGCAACGGTTTCTAAATAGTCTGCCGATGGATTGATCACCGCTCGCTGCCGGCGGAGGAGAGCACATTTAGAGCCGTTCGACAGAGCAAATAGTGCTCTGTTTACGCAAATTCGTGCTGGTAGGAAGGCGGCGGCCGGCTAGAAAACCGGCACGGCGGATGAGATTAGTTTTTTCGTACTATTTCGATCCGGCGCCCAGCGATGAGCGGCAGCCGCGCCGTGGGGCAGCATGAAATTTTATGCTGATACGGCAGCGGCGACAGCCACCAACAACGCTCCGCTCCGTACGCAGCCAGTGCCATTAAAATCAACGTGAAACGGCAATTAGTATTCAAGGTTAACCAGAAACGAACAGTGCCGGCCACGGCGACGGAGACGGCGACAGACGGAGCGAAATCAGCTACCAAGTGCGGACGGCGTTGGAGCAATTGTTTAAACAGACCCCAGCAGTTCCCCCCTACCCCACGGAAACCGGTTTCACGATTTAACTTATTTTTTATATTTTTTTTTATCACAAACTAGCCGCCCTTTTAGGACTTTAGAGAAGTCTCCTTGTAGATTTTATAGCTTAAAGGAATGATAGCGAAGCTGCAAGGCGCTGGTTAAACTCCAAAGTCTAAAAATCTTAAGAGTCTTTTTTAATATATTTTAGTTTATTGTATTGTATATTGTAAATAAAATTATAAGCAAATACCGTACAGCAATATACTTATGGTGTTAATAAAACATGTTTTAAGTAAATGACAAACAGGTGGAAAAGCACAGTTCTTTTAAGATATTTTCTTTTTAATTATACATATTTTACTACCGATAATAAACATAAACAAATAATAACTTTAAGTATGTCCTAGTAATATGTATATGTTAGTTAATATATATATGAACTAGAGAAACTTAAAGATATCAGCACGGCAACCACGTTGATCCGTGCCGTCATCTGCTATAATGTGCTAAGCACTCTGAGATCTTCGTCGCCCCATCCGGGTTCAGTGACCTCTGGGGAACTATCCGGCTACCTTTGACAGCGGGGCAGCGGAGGCTGCTGGGCCCCTGGTGGCCTGCCCCAACTCGATTTCCTACATGGCGGCGACTCTACGCAATGCCACTTGAGCGAGCGACGGGCCCCCTTATGATTTATGGGGTTTTTTTTTGGCGAGAGAGAGACCCTCACTTTCGATTTTAATTTTTCTAGGAAGCTTTTTATAATTTGGAACAGGCGAGCAGCTTGGGGCGCTCGGTCAAAGTGGAGATCGACCAATCTCTTCGTTATAATCAGCTCTTGAATTCGGGTCTTCCGGTTGTCTCTTTCCCACCCGCGGGTGCCGATACCATCGAGTTTTTGTACATTTTTGGAGGGTCTTTTCATGTTTTCATGGTCGTTGACCTACTTTTTATTCATGGCTGACGGGTTTGCGGTACACCGAGCGAAAGCCGCAGGGCAAATACTAGCGAAAGAGAGATTTATTTGATGTGACATGTGGGTGGAAATAATGTAAAATTAGTAAATAACATAATAAGTGAGTAATTCTGATGAAATGAAATAAAATATTTATTAAATATTTAGAATTAATTTATTAATTAAATAAAAATAATAGGTTTCTTAAATTTAAATACGGCCATACAATATTTATTTTAATTTAACTAACGATGGCTCATAGGTACATTTTATCGTGAATAACATGCGAACTTAAGAAGTTATTATAGTTCGGTATTTCTGACTGCCTTTATTTGAGTTCTTTAATTTTTGTTAAACATTTCGCCTTTAAATACATTTCCTTTTACAGATTAATTTCAGAGTTTAAAGTTTTCATTTTAATCTTGTTTTTCACATTGAGTCGCAGTATAAGAGGACGGCGTGAATGCCGTGTAATCCTCGAGGGGATCATAATTAAGCCACAATAACTTGTCATATTTAAGCCACGGGCTGCTGTTCACTGCGATCCCAGGACAACACTCGCTAACACCCCCGTTCTCCCTTGCAGGTCTCACTGTGGGGCTGCGCAATGTCAACGTTCGCATCCCGTCCGCCGTTAAGCGTGGCGATAATGCGCTCTTAATCTGCAATTATGACATCGAGAACGACACGCTCTACACGGTGAAGTGGTACCGCGGCCGGCGGGAGTTCTACCGCTTCACTCCAAAGGAGAATCCGGCCTGGAAGATATTTACCAAAACGAACGAAATCGACGTTGAGGTGAGTGGTGCCAATTAGCTACATTAATTAATTAAGCTACTACATAGGTTCAAGTAATATAAATTCAGGTTAAATAGAAAACAGTCAACTAAAAATCTTTTTATAGGCAAATATGTGGGTGCAGTATTTTTATTATGCTTCCTTTAGCTTACATTAAAATAGGCTATAGGCTATAGGTTCAAAGTTCAAAACAAACAGTACTAAATCTTTGATTATATTCTAGTCCTGCCAGATTTATTGTATAGTAAATTAAATCTTAAAAATATTAAATGTAATAAAAATATATATTTTAATTGTGAAAGAAAAATTGATATTTTTAAATTTACTTAACTCTTATAGATATTTTTATTTGTATATTATTTTATATATTAAAAACAACTACACCTAAGGTATTACAATTTATTGTTAAACAAGCCAGAGTGCCAACACTTCATAAGTGCAGATGCTGATGCGATGCAGATGATGAGGTTGATTGAAACTGGGAAGAGATACTACGAGAAAGAGTTGCCAGTGTAAATTGCCTTAAATAACTGTGGGCAACTGACGCTGCTGTGCACACTCGGTGCTGTTGCTTGTGGTATTAACGACATCAGCAGCAGGAGAACTGTAAACAATCGGCCTGCTTTGACGGGCCTGTGTGTGGCTGTGTTTGTTTTATGCATGTTAAAAAGTTTTAATTAACAATTTTGACTTTTCATTTGCTGCACTCTCATTGTTGACTTTTGCTGACATTTCGATATTAAAAACGACGTTGCAAAAGGACGCAAAAACATGCATGAAATAAATTAAACACATATAATGAATAAAAAGTTGCAAGAAGGACGAAGGTAACGCCTATCTTATGTAAGTGCTGGCGTAAAAGAGGTTGGCAATGTATGTATGTGGGTTGTGTTAAGGGTTTCCCTTTAGGCAATTAATTGCGTGGATTTTAAATACTGAGCTTAGTGATTGAATATGATTGTTTGTATTTATTTTATTTATAATTTATTATAGACAAAGTCAGCAAAGTTAATTTATACAAAATTAAAGAAATAAATAAATAATTAGGAAGGTTTTATAAACCGTGAGATCTTTTAATTGAGCATACTTTTAGGCTGCAAGTACATCTCATCACAATAAACACAAGGACTCAAATACTTTATATACTTTATCTGTGATTCTTCCACATCTTTGAGTAGTTTAATTTATTTTGAAATCAATAGTGGTCAATGGGTATCTATTACTTCAAAGTCTTGACACAAGCCATCTTAATTTTCAGACCACCCAATCTAATGCCAGCCATGTCCTGTTGCGAAATGTCCCCACCTCTATATCCGGAAAGTTTGCCTGCGAAGTGTCCGCCGACGCGCCCACCTTCGACACCTCCATCGTGGCCGCCGACATGGAAGTGGTTGGTAAGTCGCCTCATGGCTCTCTGCCTCCAACCGGAACTAATCGAATTAAATTTCGCCCCAGAACTGCCCACTCAGCGGCCCATCATCACTGGCATCCATTCGCGTTACCGCCTGGGCGACGTGGTGAACGGCAACTGCTCCTCGGACTATTCCAAGCCGGCGGCCAACCTCACTTGGTGGATCAACGACATACAGGTGCCACCAAACTATCTGCGGGTCTACGATGTTCAGCGACACCTGGCCGAGCACCTGGAGTCGGCGGTGCTGGAGATCAACTTCGTTGTGACGGTTCACCATTTCATCAAGAGTCGCTTGAAGGTGAGCTGGGATCACTTGAGTCACCAGAACTTTGCCATATCCCGATTCGCTTACAGCTGAAGTGTTCGGCCCGCATCCACGACATCTACGCCCAGGAGAGCGAGAAGCTGATCGAGGAGGACCGTCCCAGGATTCTGGCCTCGGGGCGATCCCCCGACATGAATATGTATCCCTTCGACCAGCCCGGCGAGGCCGACGAGCACAACGAACTTTTTCTGATTCACTCAAGTGAGTAAGAAGCGATTTTCCGTTTTTATTTTGCCACTTCTGCTGGAAATGACCCAAATTCTAAAACAAAAATCAATGCTAATAAATATACGGGTACAAGAAAATTATTAGGCAAGCTTAAAGCCATGAGAAAGTCGTCTAATTCAGGTACCAATTTAAAGGATACTTTCATGTGCGAATGGGTGTCCTCTACCAAAGGTACCTTTGCCAAAGGTAATCAATAGATATCCCATTTGACTAAGTTCCGGTCATTAGAGGTTGGGTTTTTTCTGTTGCGGCTGCTGTTTAAAAATTAGCCCACAGATAGGCAACGACCACGCCCTAATGAGGGGCGAAGGGAAGGCTATTGACCCAACTGGGCCTGATGGTTTTTGCCAGCCGAACAAATGCACAGGGGATACATTTACACGCACGCCATTACAGTGATAAACTGTGGGGCATTAAATCAAAGTTAACGAAAAAGGACCGAGCACCTTATTAGCCCGATCCCCCACATCCTTGTGTGGCAGCGATTTATTAATGCTCTGCGCTAAGCTGGAAGCAATTAATTCAAAGATTAATTTGGCCGCCGGGTGCCCTTCCCGCAGCAGATTTCAATCTCTCGCCAGGGCTAAACCAATCTTGTTTTGTGTTATTTCAGATGCCGCCGCCGGACTGCGGCCGAGTCCGTTCGACTGGAACCGCACCCTGCTCGTCCTGCTCTGGCCGGCCATCTGGATTCTGGGTCAGTGGGGTAACCTGTTGGAGGGCCAGCGTTCCGGCAGGATGGAGCGGTGATAAGCCGGCCACTGGCAGGAGAGATGGACTTCAGGCGGGACTTGGACGAGTGGAGGAGCCCTGCTCGGGCTCGGCAATTACAGAACCCATATTTAGTGAATCCAATAGCAAATCGACAGTGTACTGTCCCCAGCATACCGACTATACCTACTCACATATACCTATTCCTATGTTAAGTATCTGTAAGGGCGAGTGCATTTCCGAGATGCGGCATCCCGCATCAACACTCGGGCGACTCCCTGCCAGGACCTCTCTAACCCTAAGTCAAGTGTAAATAAACATCGAGCCCATTCTCACATGCATACCTATGGGTATACCAGGCACACATATACACCTACTCTTTAAGCAGGATTCTGAATGTTTGCTTTCGTTGGGTTTGTCGAGGATTTATCGTTAAGATTGTGGTTTCTGGGCGGATTAAGTGTTTCGTTCGTCTGTGTCTGTTTGAAAAACTGTACAACTATTTAGCCATAGAGATAACTTTAGTGTTACCCTAAGTTGGGAGTGTGCGTTAGGAGCCTTGATGGCAGCCAATAAACATTGTTTTATTTCATCACCAGACTTGAGTGTTTCTATTGGAAGCAACATAAAAAAGGTAATTGTACATATTTTTAGTTTAAGACACTTTAAATATCTTGGTTTGTATCTGCTGCTGCTTTGTGTTAATTTTCTCCGGAAAAGTATTTCGCGTATTAGCTTGAATTATAAATTTTCGAGGGATTTCCCTCAAACAATGGACTATAAAATGTAAGCCCTGCTTTGCCATGATTTTCTTTTTAGGGCAGCGAAGTATGTATCTGAATTCCAGCAGGCCATCAATCTTTATTTGATGCTCTAAATCGCACCATTAAAATTCACTCAATCTAATTACAACAACCTTTTGCGGAAGATTAATTTCGCAAGATTTTCATTGTTCTTGAATTTGTGTCTGCCCGCCGGCGATTTTCCATTACCAGTATTTATAACTCGGTCGGCCCCCGCAACCGATTTCGGGTGAAGTGTGAAAAATTGCGGCGTCAGCGGTGCAAACGGAGGAGGCGAGCAGGGGAAGGGCCACGCAGCTGAAAAACTTGTAATTTACGTGACAAAAACAACCAAGTGCCGGCGACGGAGACAGACATTTGGAGTCGAAATTGGCGAAGTGACACCGAAAACAGCGTCAAATGGTGTGCGGCACTCGGCATAGAGCACTGTCTGTGTGTGCGGGGTGTGTGCTAGATGCTGTTTCACAGACGACTGCATCTGCATTTTCCCTGCTGAGAATCTGCATGCGGGGGCGTGGCACAGTTGCAAAAATTTATTGGGAGTGTGTGCGCCCACTCCATGCCTGCCTGCACAAAGAGTGTCCTAAAAACAAAAACTGGAAAAGGCGACATTTTTGAGCAGACAAGTTTAATTCATCAAACAACCTCAAGTCAAGAATTAATTTATTACACTTACACTTATTACATTTATAATGAATATTTTCCTATCACTAAAATTTGTTTTCGCCGCCTCAGTGTCCTTAAGGTAACTTTAAATAGTTTTATATCACCAATTAAATAAATATAACTTACAGATATCAACCTAGGCTCACAAAATCTTCCTATTCGATATTCAAAAGTGAAGACAAATAGAGTTACGAAGAGACGGTGGCGGATGCAAGCCATTTCTTTCCATTTTGGCTCTGAGCTTGGGCACCGCGCCGCATTGCCTTGCCAGCCAGCCAGGCCAATTGCTTGAAAATGACTTTTGGCAGACGGCAAAAAGCCGGCTGCAGGAACTGCTTAATGGACAATCGAAAACGCATTCAACTGGCAATTTGGGTTTTGCTCCCGTGGCAAATTGATTTCCGTTTGCGGTCGCTTGGCGTCGCCAACTTGCCACTGATGACAGTAGCCGTTGCTGCCGACAGTCGCCAGCAGGCAGCCAGGTGCTGTTCTCATTAAAACTGCACTGCGACTGGGAGAAAATTGGCAGTGGCCTGTGTGGGAAGAGGGGTATGTGGTGGGTGTGGGTGTGGCAGTTGCGAGGGGTCCAACCACTTGCAGTTGTCAAAAGCAGTCCTCCTTGGACGGCTCGCATCGTAAGCTTTTTGCCGTCCTGTTTTTGACTTGCGTGGAACAAACAAACATTTGTTAATTACTTTTCCGGGTGGAGCCACAGAGTGTGGAAATCGGATTCATTTTCCACTCCTTCTCGCCCAGCATCCTTCTCCGCGAGACATTTTTCTGGCACCCAGGCTGTCCATTGTTGTGGACGCTCTGGAATTGAAATAAAGCAATTTTAACTTTGACAATTGCGACACAAAAACAGTCTCGTTAAACACAAAAATAAACGAATTGAAAGCGAAAAAGTTTCCCCAATCAGCCCTTTTAAAATTTTAAGCATTAAGGATAAGGTAGGCATTTAAAGTTTTTTACAATTTAAAATGCCCTTTCTTTAATATTAAGTACATGTTTCTTTCTATGCAGGCATACATTCAGTGGCTTTTATAATTGATTCGTCCTCCTAAAAATATGCAACCCCAATGTATCGCAGTGATCCCTAAGTTATGTCACAAGAATAATAATAAAAATATACCCAAAAAAATGATTATTTTAAAGATTTTTTTTTTTTGAATTTAGCGCCTACTTCATATTGGTACATAGTTAATCGCCTGAAGCATGATGAGACTTAAAACGAATCTTTTAATTTGCAGTTTAAAGTAAAAAGTAAATTCTAATATAATTGGGTATTATTGTCTGCATAAAATTAAACAGATGATTATGATTTTATTACAATTTTTACATAATCCTGTCCTGTCCTACAAAATGCAATTATTACATATTTAATAAGACCCGGATTTTTAAGGAAACCATAACAAAAAATGTAAATATATATTTTTTCCATAATAAAGGAATTAGAACAGAAAATATTTAAATTTAAGTGCATCTGTTAAAGCTTTTATTTACAAAAAGTCAGAGCAAACAAGAGGATTACAAGTTTGTGTTCAAATCAGTCCGATAAATAGACGCAAATTCGCCGTAGCTGGTGCAGTAATTGACCGATCTCCTGGGAGAATGTGGTGCAGTTTCTGGACGATCGTGTGTCTTCTCCTTGGGATTCACTGGGCGAGTGCCCGACGGGGACTCGGACCCGGGGAGCAGGACTGGGGCTACGTGGACGTCCGCGAGGGAGCCCATATGTTCTACTGGCTCTACTACACCACCGCCAACGTAAGCACCTACACGGACCGCCCTCTAGTCCTCTGGCTGCAAGGCGGTCCCGGAGGCGCCTCCTCCGCCTTGGGCAACTTCCGAGAGCTGGGACCCGTGGATTTCAAGGGAGAACCACGCGAAGGGAACTGGGTGCGGCACGTGAACCTTCTCTTCATAGACAATCCCCTAGGAGCGGGCTTCAGCTACGTGGACAACTCCAGCCTACTGGTGACAAACAACGAGGAGCTAGTGGACGACCTGATAACCTTCATGATGTACTTCTACAAGCGCCACAGCGAGTTCAAAGAGGTTCCGCTGCACATCTTCTCGGAGAGCTATGGCGGCAAGATGGCACCTGCGTTCGCCATCCGCCTGGATAAGGCCATGAGTCTGGGTGAGTTGGCGGCGCCGGGAACCCTGAAGTCCGTCACCTTGGGCAATCCCTGGATATCCACCCGCCACGTCTGCAGGGAGTACTCTCGTTACTTGTTCGTGAACGGGCTGATCGACGAGGACGGGGTGGCACAGGTAGACGCGAGTGTGAAACGCATCTTCCAGGCTCTGGATGTTAACGAGTTCCAAAAGGCCACGGACGCATACTTTTCGTGGTTCAAACTCATGCAGGAGCTCACCGGCGAGGTATTCTCGTACAACACACAGACCCATGTTGATTCGTCCGAGGACCGCAGCTACGGCTACGGGGAAGAAATCAGGCAGTTTATGGAGGACATCGTGGGCAAGGCTTTGCAAATCAACGGCAGCGTGTTCGGGGCACAAGCTCACCTTGCGCACGACCACCTTTATGCGGACAGTTCAATAGCGACTATTGATGACAGTGAGTACTTATCTTCTCTTCGAAACCAGTTTCTTTATTCTGGATGTTCGAAATTAAAATTCAAGCCAGATTACCAAAACCGTTGCCCCATTAATAAAATTATAATTCCATAATAACATTTGCAAAATTAATGAGAAGCCCAATAAATAGATTTATTTTAAATTATTTATCCAGGTTCTACAGTATAAACAAGATAATTTAACTGAAGATTTTATCCATTATTTCTTATGTTTGTTTGGGCGCCACCTTGTTCTAGTTCCCCTGCTGCTAAACGAGACCTCCATCAAAGTCAATCTGTATTCCGGCCAGCTGGATATTATAGTGCCGACTGCAGCCACCTTGGCCTTGATTCAGGACTGGGCCTGGGTAAATAAGTCGCAGTACCTCCAGGCAAAGCGCACACCCATCGTGATCGAGGGCAGACTGCAGGGCTACGAGAAAGTCGGCGGCAAGTTCGGGATGTACTGGATCAACCGATCGGGTCACATGGCGCCGGAAGACAACCCGACGGCCATGGAGTATGTCCTGAAAGCTGTTACACAGTACGACAGCGATTCAATATATTCAAAATTACAATATCTATCAAGATATCCCAAATAGATCTTATTTGTATTCCAAATTGCAAAATCAAAATATATTAGGCAAGTAACTGTACGCCAAGATGTGCTCAAAAAAATAAATTCAAAAATAAACTCAAAAAAATTCAAATAAGATCCCTGCTAAGAATTGTTTATATCTTAGGATGCCATAAATTGGCATTGAATAAACACATGAGAATTGTTTGCCAAACTTGCCCTGAGGTAGTGGTGGTCACTTAGTTTAAATAAGCAAGTGGCAAGTGAAAGTCGAGTGGCTCGACTACGATATACCTGAGACATTGAATTGAATCATTTGAATATGGTTTTACGAAACCAGAATTTCGATTGAATAATCAACGGTTTATTTATTGCTAAGTTAGCTTAATAAAATAAAGTACTCTGGAAAATAAAGGTTCATAAATTAATTATATAAGTATGTAATTTTGACTTATGGCTTTCAAAATTTTTGTAAGGAATACATTTTTTTTTATATACAACAAATCTTGTCTTATATCTCATTACCACAATAATAATTAATTATAATTAGTTACTTTTCAAGATTAACGTTGCATTAATTTTAAAGTTACAGTGTTACGCGACTAAATCTACCTTCTAGAATTAAGGTCCGAATTTTATAGGGTGTTTCTCCGAATGCAGGGGTCAAGCACCAAACAACTTTCCTACATATACCTCTCAGCTGAAACAAAGAACATCAAATTTTCATGGTCAAATCTCGACCATTCGAACGCGAAATGGTGTCCGGGCGAGTCCAATAAATAGACGAAAGTCCAAGTGCGAAGACTCCAGTAATTGGCGGACACACCTGCGAGAATGTGGTTCGGTTACCTGGCGATTGTGAGTCTCTTTTTAGGGGTGCCCTGGACGAGTGCTCGACGGGGCTTTGGACCCGGGGAGCAGGACTGGGGCTACGTGGACGTCCGCGAGGGAGCCCATATGTTCTACTGGCTCTACTACACCACCGCCAACGTGAGAACCCACATGGAGCGTCCTCTAGTCCTCTGGCTGCAGGGTGGGCCTGGAGGTGCCTCCTCCGCCTTGGGCAACTTCCTGGAGTTGGGGCCTGTGGATGTCAAGGGTCAACCTCGTGAAGGGAACTGGGTCCAGCACGTGAACCTTCTCTTCTTGGACAGTCCTGTTGGAGCGGGCTTCAGCTACGTGGACAACTCCAGCCTGCTGGTGACCAACAACGAGGAGCTGACGGACGACCTGATGACCTTCATGATGCACTTCTACAAGCGCCACAGGGAGTTCAGAAACGTTCCGCTGCACATCTTCTCGGAGAGCTATGGCGGCAAGATGGCACCTGCGTTAGCCATCCGCCTGGATAAGGCCATGAGCCTGGGTGAGTTGGCGGTGCCAGGAACCCTGAAGTCCGTCACCATGGGCAACCCCTGGATATCCACCCGCCACATATGCCGGGAACACTCCAAATACCTGTTCGTGAACGGGCTGATCGACGAGGACGGAGTGGCGCTGATTGATGCGCAGGAGGAACGGATTCTCAGCGCCCTCAAGATGCATGAGTTCGAGAAGGCCACGGATGAGTATCTGCAGTGGTTCGGTCTTATGCAGAACCTCACCGGGGAGGTCTTCATGTACAACACGCAGACCCACGTGGACCCGTCCGAGGACCGCACTTACGGCTATGGGGATGACCTGGTCGAATTCATGCAGGAGGATGTGGGTGAGGCTCTGCAGATTAACGGCAGTATCTTCGCAGCGCAGGTCATAGAGGTCTTCGGCGCCCTGCACGGAGATCGCCTGCAATCGGATATGATTACGAGTAAGCATTTATGCGAGTTTTCAGATTAATTATTCAGAAAAGTGTGGTTAATTTATATTTATTTATATCACTTTAGTTCCACGATTGCTGAACGAGACCTCCGTGATGGTAAATATTTATTCCGGGCAGCTGGATGCCCTGGTTCCCACTACAGCCACCTTGGCTTTAATCAAAGACTGGGTCTGGGCAAATAAAAGCGAGTACCTGCAGGCTAATCGCACTCCCATCGTGATCGAGGGCAGACTGCAGGGCTACGAGAAAGTTGGCGGCAAGTTCGGGATGTACTGGATCAACCGATCGGGTCACATGGCGCCCGGAGACAACCCGACGGCCATGCAGCATGTCTTGAGAGCCGTCACGCAGTATCAAAGCGATTCCTCCGAGTAATATGTTTAACGTGTGTCGGTGTTTTTAAAGTTTATCGAATAAACCAAAGTTGTTAGTTGAATTTCACGCTTTGAGGCGGATCCAAATGCACCGCCAGATGCCCACCTCAAGTTCTTTTTGTTGTTTGGCTAACGTCCAGTTGAGTGTAAACACGCGCGGTGTGTTCCGGCCTCCTAAATAGTACATGGGGTCAATGTTTACCTTTCAGCAGTGAATTTATACGTTCGATTTCGCTTAGGGGTACACATTGCGGTCCCAGACACTGCGACTTTTCCTCGAGTTCTCCCCGTTTTCTGAAGAAGCTTTTTCATCAGCTCTTTGTGGGTGTCAAAGGTGTGTACTGTGAAATACCCTGTACTTGGTAATAAATGAGAACATTTTCGGTTCAAGGTTCCTTGAGGAAAAAGGAAAGCCATTAAATATAAGAACTGGATGTGAGAGCAGAGGGTAATCTCCTTCTCGCCCACCGTCCATTGTTTTCTTCTGCTATTGTTTATTTGAACTCTGAATGTTTACCAATTTATAATTAGCCACCGGCCAAAAGCTTGCCAGATCAGTGAGCATTCCCCGCTGAAGCAGGCAAAATTTGCATTTAGTTCCACTTTCCCATTAAGAGAACTGTGATCGTCGAGATGCAGCTAATCCAGAATGTAAAGAAATTTTGGCTAGTAGGCCTGGTCATCCACATAACATTGATATCGGTGCAAGGTGGGTACGTCTTGACGGAATAATAGCGAACAAGGGATGTCTTATGATGTAGTTAAAAAACACCCCTGAAAACTCTTGTTTTAGGGCGCGTCGGCATGGGACCCGGTGACCAGGACTGGGACTACGTGGAGGTGCGCAAGGGCGCCCACCTGTTCTACTGGCTATTCCACACCACGGCCAACGTGAAAAGCTTCACGGAGCGACCCCTTGTGATCTGGCTACAGGGCGGGCCAGGAGTGGCATCCACTGGAATCGGCTGCTTCGAGCAGCTGGGCCCCATCGACATTGAAGGCCGGATTCGGGAGAGCAGCTGGGTGCAGCACATGAACGTGCTCTTCGTGGACAGCCCCGTTGGCACGGGCTTTGCATACGTGGAGGATCACGGAGAGTATGCCAGCAGCAACCGGCAGATAGCCCTCGACCTGGTCACGCTGGTGGAGAGTTTTCTGCAGAAGCACCCGCTCTTCCGCCGCGTGCCCCTGCACATCTTCTCGGAAAGCTACGGCGGCAAGATGGCGCCGGAATTCGCCCTAGAGCTGCATCTGGCCAAGCAGCGGGGACGCGTGGACTGCCGACTGCAGTCGGTGGTGGTGGGCAACCCCTGGACCTCGCCCTTGGACAGCATTCTTGCTTATGCTCCCTATATGCTTCAGATGGGCATTGTGGACGTCGACGGGTACCGTCGAGTGTCGCAGCTGGCCGGCGAGTTGGCCGCTCTAGTGTACCGCGAGCAGTGGCAAAGTGTCCTTGAGAAGGTGGGCGATATCCAGGAGGAGATCGCCACCATGACTGGCGGGGTCTTCATCTACAACACCCAGCGGCGCGTTCATCAGGACGAAATATACCGCTACGGCGAGGAACCGCAGATGAGCCACTTCCTGCGAACGAACGTCACGCGGGCGCTGGGTCTCGGGAAGATGCCTGTTTGGATGAAGCAGAACGCCACGGTCTTCATGCAACTCAGCGAGGAAATCTTCAAGCCAGCCACAAAAATTGGTAATCATGACTCCCAATTTCTTGCAATTTTTATGTTGACTTAATGTTAATGTCATTTCTAGTTACCAAACTTTTGGACGAAACCCCGATCCGGGTGGGCTTCTTTTCAGGAATACTTGACTTACTCTGCGCCACTCCTGGCACCGTCAGCTGGATTGGACGATTGAAGTGGCAAAACAGGCGAGAATACCTGGAGGCGCCCCGCACTCCCTTCCGCATCCGGGGAGTGCTCGAGGGATACGAGAAGCATGGCGGGCGACTCAGCATGTTTTGGGTCTTTCGGGCAGGACACCTGGTGCAGCAGGACAACCCAGCGGCCATGGAGTACATCTTGAAATACTTTACGACATTTTAGTGATCCCTTTCGGAAATAACACTAATTTTAATAAAGAATAGCTAAAGATTTTGATAAGAAATGTCAAATAAGTTTGGATTTTTGTACAGAAAAAGTTGTGTATGCTAAAATGATTTTGAAATTGCCTTCTACTCTTAGATTAGAGCAAGAGACCCACACACCCACTGGGAAAGTGTTTAAAGTTTCAGGAGTAAGGGAATCCCAATACACTTGGTAATTAAATGCCATAATTCTCGAGTCAAGGCCGCAAGCCATGCCCACATGAGCCACCCACCCAGGCAACAACAATTTTCTAACAATTTACTCAAAATTAACTGAATTTCGGTTGCCCGTCCTTCCTGGCCCAGAACTTTCTGGCTGGGATGCGGTTGGCCGCATCACACGGACAGACATTCGTCTGGCTCAGGCAGCCCCATTGTTGGAGCGCTTTACAGGTGCACCGCATCAATTTATTTTCCACACAAAAGCCTATTAAAAGTCTTACACACTTGGGCATTGATGAGTGGCCGGGGAACTTCCAGCTCGAGTCTCCGTAAATGTTTGCCAAATGAAACCACTTAACCTTTTTTTTTCTACCGCCGCCGAAAGAAAAATGAGCAGAGGGGCGGCGAGGGCAGAGTTGGAGTTGGAAAAATGCTGTGCTGCGGCGAACGGGACCGCAGCAAAACAAATTAATTAAAAACTTAAAAGTTCGTCTGGGGAAACATCCCAATTGGCTGGAAGGGAAAAGGCCCACGAAGATAATTTCTGCAAAGACGCCCTTTTCAAAGGCTCATTTGCAGACGCCACAAAAATTGGACAATGAATTCTATATTTTTTCACCTGAATACCGACTCTTCTTAAAGATAAATAGTGGTTATTACGTGTTGCATGGGGTTCTTGGAAATCAAAAGTAATCTCTAGTAGAGATTCTCTACCCAAAATTCCATACCACATTAGCCTGGCAATTTCTGCTGGTTAATTTGTGTAACCTATTTTGATGGAGATCCAATTTGACAATTGATTTTAGCGGCACAGCTCCCTACATATTTAATTTTCGGCCATACTTCCGCCGTCTGCCACGTATTTTTGTCATCAACAACTAATTAGGAAATACTTACGGGCGGGAACGGCAGTCGAAGCCGCCGAGCCGCCAGTGGCGAAGAGATAGATGGTAATTGGAGTAGATGGCTCTGTGCTCGCGTTCCACACGAACCGCGCCGCGTCACGTCAGAGCCCGAGTAATTTTCACACAAGTTAACGCCACATATCGTGCATATTAATTATAGGCAAATCTAATTTGCCAACCCGCAGCACTCCGGATCCCGGATTCCGGATCCCGGTGCCAATCCCAGTCTCAGTCGCAGTCTCAGTCCCAGTCCCAGTCCGTGGTCACGTAGGAAGGCCGGGGAGCCAGGAACCCCGAGCCGCTCTGCACGTATGTCGAGGGCTCGGGGCAGGTTAAGTCGTGGGCTGGGCCAAGTGTGGCTGCCACGTCTCTGGATCGGGGGAAGCTATTGTAGCCATGTCAAATATTTATAGGTAAGCACGCCAAGATTTACCACGCAGCTCACAAATTGCCCGTGTATGTATGCCGGGTCTTCCTTGGCCAGGAGTAAAATAAATGAAATGCCTGCTGAAAACAAAAGAAAATTCCTCGCATGAAAAATGCGGCTGCCTGCTTGGAAAATGCGGCTGCAGGACTAGGGGGAAGCCAGGGCAAGTGCAGGGGTGAAATTAAAGAAGGCAAAGGTGAATAAATGGGTGCTAATTAGTAAGCAGTCAAGTGCAGATGTTACCACTCGGTCGGGCTCTGGGGGTGGATCAAAATCAAACTAAGAAGCTGTCCAAGAACTAATTCGCTTTCTTCGACGAAGGCTTTTTTCAAACTCTACTTTTTTATAATTAACCAATTAACTATTGAGAAGCAAAGGTCTTGTACAATCTATGCAGATGTGAATCACTTTGAATTTATCCAGATCGGCCTGTGTAGTTATGACCTTCTGAACAATGGTACACTGAAAAAATACGAGCCGTGCAGTTACACTTGATCCCGTTCTCCTCAAGTACCATGCCTAGTTTTTTAAAAAAGCGTTCTCGTCTTTCCGGCTGCTTAAAAACATCCTTGAACTCATGCCAGACACTCCATCCCCTCATGCTCCTGATGACAGTGTTGCAAAAATGTTCCTTAACTAATTTTTCTCGATCTGTTATATTTTGGAGGCACTCTTCACGTTTTTCTGAGGAAAAGGGAAATATCATAAATGTAAAAAATAAACATATATAGCTTAGGACTGAAAAAAGGATAGACTTCATAGCTAAACACTGAGTAATACTGAATACTCACGCGCCCCAGAGTGCAATTGTAACTCCTTGAGGTATTCACACCGCTGGAAGCTCTGGTACTCGATGGCAATGTCGTACAATCGCGGATCGTACAGTGCCTTCTCGACAGCCACATCTATTTTATCGGTAAATTCAGCACACCGACTGAAGTCGGGCCCAGCATAGGGAATACGCGTATGGGAACAGCACTCGCGGAAGTGCCTGCGGTTCTCCTCCTGCCTAGCCATCTGCTTGTGCACCATCGATGTCATTTGACCGTTGTGGAATCGGAACGCCATAACGGTTAGAATATGATCAATTTTCGACGTGCCCAAGGACTCTAGCATCGAGACCATCCCTGGCACATATTCGGTTCGTTTCAGGTGGTGGAGGTTTTGAATGAGGCAGTAAATCAGCTCCTCGATGGCACTGGTCTGGACTCGGGTCAGGCGTTGCATGTCGTGGACATGCCGCCTCTCGTACCAGCCGCGGAAGAGGGCCTGAATGCGGGTGGCCATCAGGTTGATGTGATCGAGGTACGACTCCTGTAGCCGCCGCTCGAACAGGTGCCACAGCTGGCGCCGCAACCGGAAGCCGCGCCACAAGCGCTGGATGGCAATAGCCGCTCGCCAGCGCTGATCGCGCAGCTTCCGTTCGCGATGGCCGCGCCAAAGGGACTGGATACGGCGGGCGGCAATGAACATCTTGTAGTCGATGATGTACGCCATGCTCCTAGAGAGAGGTGGGTTCCTTTGTCAGCATATTTGCTCGGCAGATGACATGGTTCCCCGCCGTATTCCTGAATACGGTTTCCTCACCTGGTTGGCTGCACCTCTAAATTCCACTCGATGCATTCCTCCTCCTCGCACCCGCCATCGCCCTCAAAGCTGTGAGTTCATAGAATATGATTTCATCATACACGTGGTAAGCGCTAAACTTACTCCGATTCAAATATTTCTAATGACATAATGGAAGGCTTTACCAAGTGCTATATTTTGTTTATTTTTTTTGTTTTTAAAAGAGTCTTTAGGTGTCTGTGTTGCAGCAACAATTAAAACGAACTGGTATACCTATATGTTTATGTTTATTTATGTGTAGCTATGAACGAGCTTTCCTGGAGAGTTGTGAAGTATGATTAGTTTTAAACTTAAAACTTTAAAACTGTCAGAAAAATCAATGAACATAGAGTACACTCTTGTTCCCATCACATTTTATAGAGTACAAAAATGCGGAACACATATCTGGGGAAGCTACTGTTTTGCAATCAGTAAGTTGATTTGCCCCATCCAGGTCCTAATAAAAATGGTCTGATATAATTTGGCAACATATTTGCATACTTTGCGACGGGTCCTAGCAGGCTGAACGTGAGAGCATGTGAAGGACGTAACAGGGGGGAAGTAGATTAAATTGCATGTCAACGGCAATGAAGCTTGTCTCGAGGGGAGGACAATAAAAAGTCAAGCGAAATTATTTAAAGGTGAAAAATTGCTTGATAAAGTGGGGAGAAAAGAGCTGATGGCAGCAGGAAAGCCGAAGCCTCAGTCAGCACCCTTTTTCCCCCGATCAACTCACCTGTGCTTCTCTTTCCCTTTAGCGCTCAATCAATTTTTGTCAATTTCTCTCCGCGCCTTACGCCTTCTACTTCTTGGCTCTCCTCACGTGATGGCTTCTTTATTATTTTCCTCAGAGCTGCAAAGCTGTCCTGTCTCCAAGGCTCGCGCAGCGGCGGTCCCGAACGACGCGTGTCGAAATTTGACACTTTGTGCGCACATCATCAATTTTCAAATTATTACCAAGAAGAGCCATCGTTGTATGAATTAGAATAGTGAGAGGGCTAAGGACTACATCTAAGGTAGGTAATTTACAAAAGTTAATTACAACATTACTTGTGGAAAAAGTTTAAGCAGGCTTTATGCTTTCAGAAAATATGAATGGACTAGAACTCACCAGCATATCCTCCTGCAGTCGAAGCACACTCGGTGTGCCACAAAGTATGCGATCAATTTTTATAGTCCACATGCAGCGCCCAGGCCCCAATGCCACAAGCCCAAGCCAAGCCAGCCCAACCCCTTCCAGCCCGCTCTAACCCCATTGACGCCTCCGAGTTCCACGGGGGTCTGACGCTGCCATGTTTCGCCAATAATTTTCAATATAATCAGCACCTGTGACGACGCCGAGCATTTGCACAAATGTTGCTAATGTACAAACATTTGTGTGCCAGTGTGTGGGAATAAAAAATTTGAAATGCCTCGGCGGGGGCCTTTCTGCGGGGGTTGTGTCCTGTATTCTGTATGATGGGCTTGTGCCAGAGGAGGGGCCTCGTAATGCCATGTGCTGGCGTTAATTTCACCACATGCGGTTATGGCTGGCGCTGCCTTAAAGGGACTGTGCGTGTGTGTTTGGGGTTGGGAACACCTGCAAGAAACAAAAGGTTTGCTTAATTTATTTCAACAGACTTAAAATCTGAGCAGTGCTTCTTTTTCAAATTTTCAACGAAAAAACAGATTAGAAAATATATAAATATTTATATTACCTACAGCAACTTGACTCTTAATTTTAGAGAAATCTGAAAAAAGCTCATTAAACAGACATGTCTGTTATGTGAACAATAGGAAAACAATTTCACAGAAATAATACCTTTGTATTTTTCAAGAAATTTCGATCTGCTGAGAAATATAGCAATTAATCAGATTTAATTTTATTAAATTCGGTTGCTATTAGTATACAGCTACCACTATAAACTGGCAACGTTTTGGTATTGTTGTTGCTTAAGAAAATATACTTTCAAATGCAGTGGCGTAAACAAATACCATCAATAAGTTCTCAGAACAATAAAAGATAACCTTCTTCCAACTTGACAAAAATTTAAATTGAACAAATAATTCCCGCTAAACTTGATTTCGAAGCGTTTTAAATTTCAAGTATTCAGCTCATATCTCTATGTCGTTTTTCATATATATTTTAAAATTTTAAAGAACTTTAAACCTAATTCAAAGGATAAACTTAAGAGGGTTTTAAATAGTTTGCTAGTCATTGCCACCGTATAAGTTGGTTTAAACGTGTTTACGGACACTATTTACATACTTAAAATGCAATTGCAAGAAAAGAGAAGCAATGAATTTATCTTTCATTGTAAATTGTTCATACAATTCGATTGCCATTTATGATAAAGATAACTCTAAAGCTGAGAGCCTATTTTGTGTGGGCACAGAGAGTCGGACATTGTTATTTCTGTTTCCATGCAAAACAAATTCCCAAGAAATATCTCCTCTCCCTTTCATTTAATCATTTAATCTAAAGTATTTTTAGAATTCCCGCGAAAATGACAAAAAAATGATATACATATTTTTTTCGGTATATTTTTATTTTACGAATCAAATCAAAATCCACTGAGGCCTTTTGCCTGGTGGGGCAACCACTGACAATATCATATTGTGTCGCGTCTGCTTCAATTGATCGGTGGAAAGTTTCGTATTAACACTGCTAAATTATTAAGTATAAGAATGCACTGCAAAATATTGTGGCTGTTCTTAGGGTCTTTTCTTTTTCCATGTGTCCTGACTACGAAGGACGCCGGGTAAGTATGATTTAAATCTGGGAATAGGAATGTTAATAATCCAATATACCAAGCATCGATTGTGCCAATTGAAAAAAATTTACATGACAAACATTTTCGCAAAGTCCTTAGTATATAACAATTTAGTATACATAGCACTTCATTAAGAAATAAATAATACGAGTAACAATGAAATAATTTATACGACAATAACTTATCTGAAATATTTTTATGAAAAGCGAAATTCTAAAAATGTAATAAAAATCAAAGCATCAATTAAAGGTCAACGAAAACACTATACTAAGGGGTATAAGACCAAAAAGGACACTAGGTTTCATCCGTCTTCTTGGCTTATTTTGCAGCACCTATTCTATTGTAGTGCCAGACACCATAAGGTCCAACTTTAACTTCAACGTTGTTGCAACCCTGCATAGGGCAGATGGACCTGGCTCTATCAGGGTCACTCTAAGTGGACCCTCCTATAATAATACACAAGAGGTCCAGCTTCAGCCCATGTCCACGCAGATGATTACTTTTCCCATCCCGAAACTCCCCGGGGGTAATTATCAGCTCACGGCTGAGGGCACTCGGGGCATCGTGTTTAAGGAAACGTCCCAGCTAAAGTACGTCGAGGATGCGACCTCCATATACATACAGACGGACAAAGCCACCTACAAGCCCTCCGACCTCGTGCAGTTCCGAGTGCTCTTCCTGGACAGAAACACCCAACCCGCCAGCATCCAGAAGCCCATTCAGATTGAGATCCACGATGGAGCACAGAACCGGATAACCCAAATCGTGGACGTCAGGCCGACCAAGGGGGTTTACTCCGGAGAGCTTCGGTTGTCCGATCAGCCGGTGCTGGGCAACTGGACGATTGCCGTCTCGATCCAGGACGAGGACAGTAAGTCGAAAGTCTTCGTGGTAGACAAGTACGTGGTGCCCAAGTTCGAGGTATCCGTGCATACAGCCACCGACGTTCTGGCCAGCGCAGGAGTCCTCAGGGCGACGATCAGGGCTAAGTACACCTTCGGAAAGCCGGTCAAGGGCAAGGTCACGGTCTCCATTGAGGGAAAATCGCAGGAGAAGACCGTCGATATCGACGGCGAGGTCAACGTTGAGCTCCCCTTCGGGGCCAGCGACCCGTCGCCCCTGAAAATTGTCGCCACAGTGATCGAGGAGCTGACGGACCTCCAGCACAGCGGCTCAAACTACGTGACCCTTCATCAGCACCGTTACCGGCTCGAGTCCGCCTTTTGGCCGAAAAGATTTAGGGCGGGAAAGGTCTCTCGATTTCCCATTATTGTCAGGAACGTAGACGGTTCCCCCGTCAGCGCCTCGTCAGAGAACGTTATCTTCACGTTCGCGTTCTGTGGAATCTCTCAAACTCGTTCAGTCCGAGTGAACGAGGGCATCGCCACCGCAAAGATAACATTGCCCGATATATTATGTGGAAACTACCATGTGACTGTTACATTTAAGGACGCTAAGCCCCACGTACAAACCGTTGCGAGGATGGACAAATCACTCAAGATCGAGATGAACACAATCCGGTGAGTATTACCCACGGTGTCCCACCACTTTTTGTAACCCTCGATTACAGTCCCAGGCTGAAGCAGCCGGTCTCATTTGATGTCGTTTCAACCGGTGACCTTCCCTACTTCATGTTCACTATCGTCGCCCGGGGCAACATCTTATTTAATCAGTATGTGGCAGTGCAGCCCGGGCAATCGAGTCGGAACGTTAAGTTCATGCCCACCTTTGACATGGTTCCCCAAGCCACGATTTACGTTCACTACGTAGAGGATGGGGTCATGCACTCCGACGAGAAGAAGATCGACTTTGAGAGGGACTTTGGCAACTCGGTAGGACACCAAAAAAGACCCGGTTGCGCAATTAGACCCTTCTCACCCTTGACTCTGCCCACAGATGGAAATTACTGCCCAGGAAAGTGCTGAGCCAAGCGAATCAGTCAGTCTGACTGTGAAGACCGATCCCCACTCCTTCGTCGGGCTGCTGGGCGTGGACCAGAGTGTGCTGCTCCTAAGGTCCGGGAACGACCTCAGTCGGGATCAAATCTTCAACGACCTTGGCAAGTTTTCAACGCCCGGCCTGGTGACCATTACCAATGCCCAAATAAACAACGATGAATACTGGGGTAAGGCTGTAAATTTTGTATAATTGATTGCTTTTAGACAAAACTTGTGTTCCATTTAGTCAATTTAAGTTACTTATACCTATCCTTTTATGTTTAAGAACAAGGCAATTGCGAACACGGGCTGTATACCTCCTTTACAGTCAAAGAAAAAAAACAATCAGGTAAGATGGGTCGCTTTTGCAGAAATTATTCCGTTTATTAAAATTAAACACCATATAATTCCAGATCCAACCTCTGCTCCTGCGGCCACTGTGCAGTCAACCGACACCCAAGAACAACCTTCGGTTCGCAAGGAGTTTCCGGAGACCTGGCTCTTTTCAAATATAACCGAGTAAGACTTCTAGACCAGTTGTCATTCAACCTGACCCCAACCTGTGTTCCCGACCCACAGCTTTGATATAAATAATGCAAGCTTGACAGCCCAGATCCCCGATACGATTACTTCGTGGGTAATCACTGGGTTCTCGCTGAATCCCGATTCAGGTATTGCCTTGACCTACAGCCCGACCATGATCACTGTCTTCAAGCCGTTCTTTATATCAACTAACCTGCCGTACTCTGTCAAACGAGGTAAGTCTCTCCAAGAACACATAAAGCTATTAGCTGCTATGTTAACTCGCATTAGGAAATGTAAAACCTCCTAAACACTGTCTTCCCAAAAACGATATGTTCCTCTCCAGGTGAAGTTATTGCCATTCCCGTGGTGGTGTTCAACTACATGGACGAGCCAGTGCAGGCATCTGTGACTATGGACAACTCCGAGCAGAAATACGAGTTCACTGAAGCCGTAAATGCCAACTCTGTGAAGGCCGTGCAACAGAACAGGAGAGTCAAAATAGTCTCCATTCCCGCCAATAGCGGCAGGAGCCTCTCGTTC
>JAEIIJ010019799.1:0-11807 GCA_018904815.1 Drosophila ogumai | reverse complement strand
TGATAACCTTTCACTCAAATATAATTCAATGTGTCGGAATTCCAAGAACGATAATGTATTCCGATTCTTGGAATTCCAGTTCAAAAAACCAATAATAAAATATAAATATGACATATGCTACAATATTATGGATTTATAAAAGTAAGTGTTAGTTGGTGTATTCAGAAATTTCAAACATTTCATTGGGATAATTAATATTGATTTATTTGGGGAGCTATTTAAGACCGTGATTTAAGCTCAGCGACATAAAATTACTAGTTAATATAAAAAACCTATTCATTTTAGTCCATCACAAAAAAATGACTCCATTTATGTCAGCATAAACGATTGCGTTAACGATGGTGACAGCCTTTATGGGCAGACAATGTAAATCAATAATCACACTAGCAGGACAAAGGACTCTCCGGCCGAGTGATTTAAATGGCCGCCGAGAAGGGAATGCCGATTAGATTTATGTCCCCGAAACTTACATTGTCCATTATCTCGCGCAGCATGCCGTTCCACTCGCCCGTCTTGGGGTCGATTCCGCCATACTTGTTGTCCACCTGGAGGCGGAAGGTGTAGCTGAAGCCGAGCTTCTTGGACAGCTCGTCGATTAGCTCGATGCCGAAGCCCTCGAACTGATCGTTGCCCTCCAGCTTCTCGGCGGTCTCCTTTAGCATGCCATAGGGTTCGCTCTGAAAGGAAAAACAGACCCAGCCAGCCAGTGAAATGTTAAGGTCAAGGGCCAAAGTTCACCCACTCACAATGGCCGTGATGACGACAAAGCTCTTGTTCACCAGCGAACGCATATCCGGCTCCAAGGAGTGCGCCGGGGCCGGCCGGTCCTCCTGGAAGCCATCCTCGGCGCTCCACTGGCCAATCTTCTGCATCCCCGACACCGCCAACTCGATGACCTCCAGCTCGAAATCCGTGCGCAGGCCCTCGTAGTCGAAGCGAATGGGACCCGTGAGGCCATTCAGCGTTAGCTGCGGACCGAGACTCGTTGCATGAGTTATTCAGAACAGAATCAGAGAGTGTTATTTTGCACACAGAGAGAAAGTTAACTAGCTTTAGTTTAATTTAATTTAATATATTATATTCGGATGTTTGAATAACTAATTCCAAGCTGAAAAGACTTATTCCAACAAAACTTGGTAAATCATATCTTTTAGTTTCCAAATTTAAAATGTTCTAAACTAAATAATATAAATGTAAATGAAATATAATAATAACATTCACAACCGCTCTGTGTACCCACCGACTTCATGTAGTTGACGAGAGTGTAGCCCTTATCCCAGGCACTGTCATCGCCACAGCTGAGGGCCACTGGCCGGAAGTTCACATGCTTGTAGGTCTCGGCCAGGAGCTGAACGCCGTCGTAGACCAAGGCCATGCTGTTGGTCAGGGGGCAGGATACTGGGGGAATTCATAAAGGATAACGTCATTTATCATTTCGGGCCCCGGTCGCGTCGGGGCCATGAAAGTGCAATTCAATTATTTAAATTCACTCATGCGAATGGATTTCGGATTGGCATAAATTGTCTAGATCCAGGGCCACGCCACGACACTTTCAGGTGGGGCTTCCGTCGTGTCCTGTTATTTGATTTACCGTTCTGGAACGGCTCCTCGCTCTCGTAGAGGGCCTTGGCCACCTCCTGCACCTGCTCGCTGTCGGGGGAGACCAGACGCAGACCCGTGATGTTGGTGCCGGCATGCTGGTAGGGCTCCAGGTCCATGGTGTGCCAGTCCAGGTTGCCGATGATGTACCGGTAGTCGCTGGTCACCAGGCCCACCTGCTGGGCCTGTTTGAAGAACTCGGGCAGCGTCGCCATGGAGCCCACCACCACGAACGAGAAGTCGTCTGCGTTGCGGATCCGCCTGAGCACGTTGCGATAGTTCCCATTGAGGTCCAGCTCGTAGCGCCGCACCGTCACAGTGGGTCCCACTGTGCCGTACATCTGCAGCAGCTCCCGCACCGTGGCCAGGTACTCCCCCGACTCGTAGATAACCGTGAAGCTCTCCCAGCCCAAGGCCGCCACCATGTCCCGGAGGGCCACGCCCACCACGGCCGGGTGCGGGTGCAGATTGATGGTCGGCAGCTGGGCCCCAAAGTCCCAGCGCGTGTCCAGGAAGGGCAGCTCCTTGGCGTCGCAAATGCTCATCGCGTGACGGGCAGCCAAATTAGTGGTGGGCCCAAACACGGCCACCAGATTTTGCTGCGAATAAGTGGGACATAGTAGATTTTGGGCACCAGAGATTTATTTATTTTTCAAATCACCCACCCGCAGCATCTTGCAGAGCTTCTTGGATGTCTCGAAAGAGTTTCCCGGCTCAATGGCCACGGACACTCCGTGCAGCTGCAGCTCCTCGTTCTCCTCGTTGGCCTTGCTGATGGCCAGGTGGAAGATCTTCTCGATATCCGGCTCGGTGTTCTCGTGAATAAGGCCTGCAGAGAGAGTGGCACAGATGCTTTGGTCTTTGTTTTGCTTTTCAGCTTCTGTTTATATTTTTATTTTCCGAATTCGCCGGCCTCTTGGTGGCGCACGGTGCGTATGCGGCATAAAAATACATGACACATTTGCGTGAAGCGCTGCATTTGCATGGCTGCTTATGTAACGCCTTGCAAAGTGCACTTGACTCACCCACATTTGTCCGCTCCCCTTGGCAAAATGCGGAGAAAACCATAAGAAAACTCAATAAGGTGAAGCCAAGTGAAAAACACCCGCCGGCTGCCTTAGTTCTCCAGGATTGCATCTTTAGTCTTTAATGTCGTCGCGAAGTGTAATCAATGATTCGTAAATATTGTCACCGCTTTTGATTGTGTTAAGAATTTGTGAATTAATTCTAATTAAATGCGCAATTCTTTGCTGTTTTTGTTGCTAAATTTACATTTTTCTGCAAATTCTGCTGGCTGTCCGACGCCACTGGGAAAGCGAACGAAAATGGCTAAAAGCGCACGAAAATACGGCCAACACAAATCTGCCGTTGATGCTGCCTCAGCTGATAAATTCGCCACGAATATTTTTAGCCCCCGACGCCTTTCGTTTTATGAATTAAAGTGTTTGTGTTTAACCGTCGATAAAGTTTCCGAAACTTTCAGTAATCGAATCACACTTCAGCTCCATTGGAGCCAGAAGCACTCCGCAGCGGGATTAATTAGATAAGCCCCACCTTTTTAGCGCCAATTTAACACGGCTCCTCGAAATGGATCCGAACAGAAAGTTCGAGTGTGCAGAAACTTGAAAATAAATCCGCCACACCGACAAAACGTGCACAGCATACAATTCGGAGGCTAATGGAACTGGACACTGGAACAGAACAATTCGTACAAGGACTTGGAATCAGGTCTTGATTCGGTATTTTTGAGCTTATACACATGGCTTGCATTGGTTTCTGTTGTTTTTAATTAATAATGCAATTCAACAGCTTGCAACTATTTATCATTAAAGAATATCCCTTGAAAATTGCACCTATTCAGTCGAGAAGCTCTCCCCGACTCTGTAGTTTATCCCCCTTTCAATCTGTGTTGCCAAAGTTGTTGCCTTGAATGGGAGATATCCGCCGGATAATAGGGGGTTTTATGGGCCAGTGTACAGCAGGGAGCATAAATAAATAAGGCGAGAACGAAAATAGCCGAATGCAATGGGTGGAGAGATTGAAAACAGCTTTCTGCGAAATTTGTTGTGGCCCCACGGACGTGCAACAAGCGTCGATAAGTGCAGAAAAGGAATGGAGGGTCTGCCACTGTGGCTGTAAACAAATTCATTGCATTTGGTCCGGGCCAGGCCGGGCAGCTGCTGGTGGCTAGGATGCTGGGATGCTGGGTGGCTGCTGGTGCAGATGGTGCAAATGGTGGTGCCTGTTATTGCTCTTGTCAGGGACGTGCGCTCCACTTGTGGATTTTTGAAGGCCCAGCACGATTTATGGGCCGGGCTTTGAATAATCCATTTAGAGCATGTAAAGCGGCGTGCAGCCGCCCGAACATCTCTTATTTTTTTTAATAATGATGCCGAGGCTGAAATGTAAAAAATTGCTACATAAAGCAACTCTTGCACACATAAAGCCCGGCAGTCGTGCCGGAAGGTTTTTGTGTTCCATACTTTTGGGCATGTCCTTCACACACAATGCCATCGAGGAGGAGGAGGAGGAGGGGATGGGTGGCGCATGCAATGGAAATGGGCGTGTTCGCTTGTAGCAAACTGTTGCTGTCAGCAGTGAATAAAATCAACGTCTCCGTCAACAACGGGCCACCTGCCGTGGCTGCAGCCCAGGATGCATTTATCCCCGGGCTTCGCATTTAAAATTAACGACCTTAAGTCCTGCCTGCCAGCTCGTGGAATTCCCTGATCGCTTGACAACTCGAACTTAAGCCAGTGCTCGAGTTTACTCACTAAAGCGAAGGGCACTGGGATTTAAAGTCATTCAACGACATAGTTTTTAATGTGCAATGAAAAGTAAGAACGTAAATTGGAAAACTTCAAGAGGTAACTTTGTTGAAGATGATTAAAGCTGATGTAATTCTGCTACTCTTAAAAATAAGTCAATCCTTCAAATAGTAATTTTTCTAATCGAAATGAGTAAGAGTTAGGGTATTCTTTTCAGCGAACAGCTAAAAAAATTTGCCTTACTGTTCGCCACCCGCGTGGTGTTAAATTGCCCAGCAGCTAGGCGCTCGCATTTGCATTTACATAACCGTGTGCCGGCGTCAATGTATCTTGAGGATACGCAGCTACAGATGCAGATGCGGAGGCACTCGCCGCATGCCTGAGCGTGCATTTTAAGCTTTCAAAATCGCTGGCATTATGCACACGCATACGAATACCAACAGTTATATGCACTTTCCCACACGGACACTGTATGCACTTGCATAAGTGCTGGGCCAGGTCCTAGAGCTGCCTTTAGCTAGTGGCAATTAGTGGAAGCCCCGCGCAAATTCGTTTTAGGCACGCATTTCAACAATATGGCAATCTATAAGCCGTGCTTGCAGGCAGATACTTTATGGCTACAACAAAATATAAAATATGTGTAAGCAAAGAGTGAAAAAAATAATGAAGTACTTTTTACTTACTACTGGAAAATAAGTTTATAATATGATTAAATTTATAGTGGCATCCAATCGCCACAAGCCCTTAAAAATACGCTGAAAATAATTTATATAAATGCCAAGGAGTGTGCAAAAAGAGATATAATTATCTGATTAAATGTATAATAAATTCCGTATTTCTATTCAGTATAAATATTTTTTCAAAGGTATACGTTTTAACCTTTTTTGAATTCTTCAAAATCTATCTTCATTATGTACACTTTATACAAGTGCGGTTTTTTAAACCCCTTAACATTGAGAGGGGTTGTGGAAAGAAGGTTTGTTGACTCAAGCAATGCTGATTTCATTTGACTTGATTTGATTTGTTTTGGCTTCGAGTTTTCTGGGGCATGCCAATTCTGTTTGCTCAGCCAATGCCGCCAGTGCGCCGCATTTATCGAGGGAAATCAAATGCACAATTTGCACTGGAAGCTTGATTGACACTCGTGGGCTGAGGCATGTGAACGTTTATTTCGGGACTGCTAAATGGCTTCAACGAGGTCATAACAGACCTGTGAGAGTGTGTGCAGCCCGAAAAGGCCAACGCCTGGAGGAGCTCTCTCCTTTCACGCCTTATCGCTTAGGCGGCTTACCCTGCTACCCCCACCCGACCCCTTAAAAGCCGTCTTTCCTCCAAGCGGGAAACCAGAAACTGACAGTCTCGAAAGGTAAACATGCAAACAAACCAGAAATAGCATGCAAACGGCTCTGGCTAAGTGAGGGACGACAATTTGGCGCGTTGTCAAAACAAAGTGCTCCAGCGCATAGATACACACGGATGCCAGTGCGGTGTGTGGGTGTGTGGGTGTCTTACCGCCAGACAAAATCAATTTGAATCGCGCCAGTCAGCCAGACAAACAGGCAGCGTTCACGGCACCCCCGGAATGGCGGAATGGACAGAATCCCACGGGAGAGAGAGCCTGGGAACCTCACACCCTAAACACCGCACCCGCACACACCGCACACAACTTGACGCACACAGATGCAGGCAGCGCGTAATGGCGCGTAAAGTGTTGCGCCATCTTAATGCGTACCAAAAACCGCAATTTCATGGCTGCGAGTGCCGCGACTGCCTCGAGGAATGGAAGAAGGCCGACCCCTGATAAGGAGCACCAGCGTTAGACAGACGGAGGGAGGAGACCACAGCCGGAAACGGAAGTAAGTGGAGTAAGCAAGGAAGTAGAGGGCAGCCCAACCAAAGGGTTTTTGCAAGTTGAAAAGCCCACACTCCCAGGCTAAAGACGGCCAAGCTTGCAGTGCAATTAGCCAGAGGCTGTTACACAAGGAGAAATAGGATGTAATTATAAATTATAGGAATTCGGAACCTTTTTAAAAGTTTCTGATCTGTGATTTTATAATATTTGGTTTTAAAACATTGTTTTACCAATTTGGACAACTAAAATAAGCTTACTACATTTAATCGAGGTATTTATTTCCTGAAAGTGAGTCATTTTACAAGCCTAATGATTTTTTTTTATATTCATTCTATAAGAACTTCATAAAAGAACTTACAAAAAATTCAGAATAGTTGCTGTGTAAAGTATTTTATTTAATTTTTATGGCAAAAGGTTGGGAAACAAATATAATTATTTTTGTTATAAGAAATCTCCTTAATAACATAAAGAAAAACCAAACGAATATTTTATCAAGTATAATTGTAATATTGTTAAAAATCTTTAATTGTCTATATAACCATTTGTATTTAAGAAAATCCCAGGGTGTAACCAGCTTTTTCTCTGCCTGTGCCCCTGTGTGTATCTTCAACGCCTCTCGGCCAAGTCAAAGGGCTAACTGGGATGAAGAGCGAGAGAGAGTAGGCCAAAGTGCTGCGTATTCGCTATTGCCTGCTGTTGTTGTTGATTCAATTGCAGCGAGTCGCACGCAGGATATTCCGTGGAATGTTAACGGCGAGCGCGGCAGGAGGAGCAAGAGCAAACAGGTGAGCTGCCAGGCAGTCTGCCGTGGCGCGAGCCCTGCGGAGAGTGGCCCATTTGGCACGGGGCCAAAAACTGGCCGAGGCAGCCCAACCAGTTGCATTCGCAGGGCCACTGCCAGTGCCACTGCCTGCTGCGGCCTGTTAATGTCAGTGTCACGGTGTCAAATTGTCAGCGCCTGTTGCCACTCGGAACGGCCTCCCTTCCATGCCCCCTGTCCCCACCGAAAATATGGGGAAAAACCGCTGGATAGTTGGCATGCCGGGGCATAAAGTATGTGCGACGCCTTAAAGTATGCGCCATGTGCCATAATTTGCTGTGACATGACTGCGAACTTTGCCCTGGTGAAGGTCCCCGAAAAATGAACACACTTTACGCCAGCTGAATGCTAATGTCCTTGCACCCTCGCCTCCCCCTGGCTATTCGAATACAATTTAAGCAGCATCTCTCGCATTAGGCAGCGGAGTAATCCAGCATATTGGACATTACGTATACGCACTGCGGACCCTCATCAAATTAATAACATGCGGGCAGCGAAGAGCGGCGAGCAACCCTTCTGGAGCGCATATGCCAGAAATATCCGTGCACATTTTTGAAATTTAACCACTTGTTAAACAATAATATCCAATATCAAAACAAAGGCAGCGTGTGCGCAGGCCACAGAGCGGGAGAGAGCTCTCTCCGCTCGCCTGCTCGTGCTCTCCTTCCCCAATGCATACACACAAATGTACACCAACGGGCGAGTGAAAAGCGCTTCCTTTTGGCCAGGCCAAGAGCCCCAGTTCCCGCCGTTCCACAGTTCGAAGCGAGACCTCAGCGAGTGCGGACGCGTTTGGCGGACAAAGTCTAGGGGAAGCGCTGTAAACAAACCCAAGTAGAAGTGGTCTGCGATTGCACCAGGCTCGCGAGTGTCCGGTCCGTGTGCCTGGCCAACTCCATATGTGCGTAGATTAACTGGCCGTTGAGGATCTCCAAAGCGAAAGCGTCATGCCGGAAATCATCGAGCTGAATGTCGGCGGCGTGAGCTACACCACCACGCTGGCCACGCTGCTGCAGGACAAGAGCACGCTGCTGGCCGAGCTCTTCGGCGAGGGGCGCGAGGCGCTGGCCAAGGACAGCAAAGGTCGCTACTTCCTGGACCGCGACGGTGTCCTCTTCCGCTACATCCTGGACTTCCTACGCGACAAGGCGCTGCACCTGCCGGAGGGATTCCGCGAGCGCCAGCGGCTGCTCCGCGAGGCGGAGCACTTCAAGCTAACGGCCATGCTGGAGAGCATTCGCGGTGAGCGGGACGCCCGCCCGCCCGGCTGCATCACGATCGGCTACCGTGGCAGCTTCCAGTTCGGAAAGGACGGACTGGCAGATGTCAAGTTCCGAAAACTGTCGCGCATCCTGGTCTGCGGCCGCGTGGCCCAGTGCCGCGAGGTCTTCGGCGACACACTGAACGAGTCCCGGGATCCGGACCACGGCGGCCCGGACCGCTACACCTCGCGCTTCTTCCTGAAGCACTGCTTTATTGAGCAGGCCTTCGACAACCTGCACGACCACGGGTACCGCATGGCCGGCAGCTGTGGATCGGGCACCGCCGGATCGGCCGCGGAGCCCAAGCCAGGCGTGGACACGGAGGAGAACCGCTGGAATCACTACAACGAGTTCGTCTTCATACGGGATTAAGGCAGCACAGGAAGCACTCGAGACCACCCCACCCACCCACCACCACCACCTCCCAACCCAGCTCTGTATCCCCATGTTTCGTTCAGTGTTCCAATTACTCTACGGGATCCAGCCGGGATCAGGAGGCCGCGCAGAATACAACGGTTTGAGTTATAAACCCACCTCTCGATATACAAATGGGAACATTTCAAATGTACAATCCACACCAAGGTCTAGTAAATTGTTGACTTAGATAACTTAATGAGGGCAGAGCGCATAAACATCTGCTGATTTGACTTCTCCCCCCTGCATTTCCCCGCTGATTGAACACTTTGCGTTGCGAGTTAAACTATAAATCCGGGGCCATTAAATCGGATATTCCAGGCGGCTGTGCGCCGGGCTCTTTGATGAATGGAAAGCGAATTCGGATTTACTGGCTGGCAAACAAGTGAAAACAAATTGGCCAGAGCGGGTAACTAAAACAAAGCGAACATTTTATTAGCCCCAGTGCAGAGTAAACACGAGGAGTGGAAGACACTAAACAGATCCGAATCGATGAAATATATTCAAACGAATTAGGCAACCTGCAAGGGAAGACCTCCACCAAGACCATAAGACCAAGCTGGATAAACTCTTATTCTGTGGTCAATCAATCACACTGAAATCACACTGAACAATTTGAAATACGGGTTACTCTTTGAAAACAACTAAACTAACGAAATACTGTAGCAACAGATACCACAAGCAACCGAACTCAAGCTCTCCAGTAGGGGCAAGGCAGCGATGCCACGTTTAAAGTTTTATTAGTCTTATAAAAGTCGAAACTTGAAGTAAAGAATATACATACATGTAGAAAATAGGAAACGGCAGACAGCATGTGGCCGGGATATACGAGCCCGCAATCCATAAAACTCGAACACAAATCGATATTAGAAATACATTTACTATACAAACCGAAAAACAACAGCGGCTTTCGTTGGATATGCCCTTTTGCCATAACTCTCGAGTCTCTGACACGGCAAAGATACATTTACGGCCGCCACATTTGGCAATACAGTTTTTGAGAGCCATAAAATCTGGTCCTGAAACACTACTACAAGATTTAATAGATAATAGTTCAAAGCAAGTCATTTTCCCAGTGCTGTTTTCTTGGTCAACCCAGCAAAACAATCATCACCCATAAGCTCACCTTCATTTGACAATGCAAAGTGCGAAAAGCTGGTGGAAAAACTACCTGAATTCGATTCCGACTTATCAGTGAGAGCTGTAATGAGAAATGCCAAAAACCAAATGGTCACAAGGACTTCCAAAAACTCGACACATACAAAACTAAATTTGCTGAACTTTAGAGCCCCTCTGTTATTATTGATTTTATTCACATTGGGAGCGCATTCATTGAAACGTTTTTCGCTGACATATCTGGCATCGCATTTTCAACATTTCCGCAGGCTTGTTGTTGAATCCGTGTCCGTGTCCGTGTCCGTATCCATGTCCGTGTCCGCGAACACAAACATTTATATTGCATAAAAGGGGCACTAGGACGGGGGAAATCTGAAATGAAAATGCCGAGGCAAAACACTCATGAAATATACGAAAACACATTGTATAAAACTATAAATTCCTTAAATCGTGTGTAAAGAGGCGAGTTGCATATGTAGTAAACAACAATAACGCGGTAAAGTGCATGAAAAAACTATTAAGCTCCATTATATACTGACTCCGGTCTCTTACACAGATAATATATGAATCGATATATACATATATCTTTATATACCTAATTAAATATTAAAACAATTGTCGATATTGAAAGTATCTTATAAATGTTTAGTATTATATGTAATTGAATCCGAGCGGAGGCGGCAGTGGCGAAGGTATTGTATCATTAATTAAATTAAACTGAAACTAATTTAAATTAACTAAACGAAATGTAAAATGTATTTAGAGAAGCGCAAAGTAAACTGCTAAAATAGCCTATCAAAGTGCGACTAAGCAAACATATATGTATGTAAAGAGGTGCAACTTGCGGAAAGCGAAACCCAGCAATAAATTAAAGAAACCCAAAGCCACACCGGAGTATTTGATTGGGGCGCAGGTGAGTGGGTTAGCAGGTGAGCAGGTGCCTCCGTTTTGGGCCTGCCCCTAATTAATAGAACATTCTAGCGGCGCACAGCCTTTGCTGCTGCATTATTAAATCCAATGAATAAATTATCTTTTTCACGAGCCGAATTCTCTGACATTGATAGCGCCATATAATATTTATGAACTGGCTGCTCTCAACTCGCGACAGCTCATTAAAATTGACGGCTAAACAAATAAAAACAAAAATACAAACACAATCATAAAGGAATCAAATATACATTGAAAATAACACAAGCAACCCAGCCAGCCGCCAACCAACAAAAAAAGAGGACAAACAATGGCAAACAAAACTTTTGCGGGGGAGCGCGGAGCAAACATCAGCCTCAAAAGTTGGCTGGAACAAAAACGTATATAAATAGCTGAAAGTCGGGAGATGAATGAAGGCGACCATTAAAGCGGCAGCAACAATTCCTCATTTGTTTAAATTCAAAGCAGGCAACAGTCATTCTGCTGGGCTGTAAGGTCCTGGCGGTAACAAACACAGCCTGGGCGCGGGGCGCCTGAGAAATGCTGAAATTAAAAGGGAAAACGCTTTCTTGTTTTTCGCAATTTCCCTCTTTGTGTGTGCGCTGGTTGTGTGTGTGTTGTGCGTGTTGAAGGGTGTGCTTGAGAGCCTCGGAAAGGTATACCAATAAAAGGGAAACGAAAGTTGGCGCCAATCGGAAATGCACTGCCTAAAAGCCCGGCCCGAAACACGAGGCCGTCCCGAGATGAGCCGACATGCCACCTGCATACTAAGCAACAAGCCAGGATTTTTTCCCATCTCTTTATGGCCGAAGTATCTGGGTGAAGGACGAGGACGAGTCGGGGATGGGTGGTGGTTATTGACTGTGCGAACTCAAGATGTACACAATATGCAAATTGAGGGTCCAGAATGAATGGTAAGATAGCAGCAGCCAACTCCACGGCGAAATTTGGTATCTGCTGTGCGCATATAAATTACAGAGCAAATACTTCGCTGCACTAGAAAAAAGAAGTTGAGGAATTTTGAATCTTATAAAATCGGTCAAGGTATT
>JAEIIJ010019790.1:0-14926 GCA_018904815.1 Drosophila ogumai | reverse complement strand
AAATTAAGATATTTACTCTGTGATTCTGTTCTGTAATACGAAAGTAAAATGTAAATTAATCATCCCCAAAGTAGGCTTTGCTTTCTTTTAGAAACAAACGTAAAGTCTACGCTACAAAAAAGCTGCATACTTTTGAGGGAAATGAGTTCGTGGCCTAAGTCTTTTGTTATTTTAATAGGAAAAGATTTATGGCTACATCTTAAATTAATTTAGCTGAAATCAAAAATAATTTACGACTAAGAGCGATTTAATTGGCTTACAAATTTATGTTATCTATCTGCTTAAAGCTTATTTATTTAAAATTAAAAGAGATAAGTATAACTATATATTGATATCTTAATAGAGACATCTTTCAATAAAATCCAAATCCAAATCTGGTTGAAAGGAAATAAATGCGAATTATTTTATGCCAAATGCATTCCCTAATTGGCTTGCAAATTTGTGGGCAGTTAAACTATTAATAGCGGAAAAAACTCAGCCGGAATAATTATTTGCTTCCAGCATTTCGCATTTATTGACCAATTTCATGGTCCCTCGGCTTGAACTGTATCGGCAACTGTCTGTCGGTGGCCACTCGCATATTTGTTTGCTTATTTTTACTTTTAACTTGCGACTTTTCGAATGTGCAATTTGCTTACCACAATCGATTTTACCTTTGTTTTTTTGGCTGCGCATGCGAGTGGCCAAAAGCCAAGACCCAAAACCGAATACCGAATACCGAAGCCCCAGCCCATATGCATGTTTCTCGAGTTGTTCAGTTACTTCATCTCTTATGTTATTTCGTTTCCAATTCGCTGATTAACAAGTTCAACAAAACACGGTGGCAGCCAAAAAAACTAAACAAAAACAAGAAAAGAAAATGACTACAATGTTGCAGTTACTTTCGGCGCAAATTCGGCACTGGCAAGACGCACGTTTCGGCCATAAAAAAGAAATGGCAGCCGAATGCCGAAGTGACGTCACTTGATTGCACTCCAAACTGGTTGAATGCAGCACTAAACAATAATTGCAGGCTATTAGAATTGCATCGAGATGATTGGGTGAAGTTTCTTGGAAATAAATAAAATACTAAAAGCCAGCGAAAGTGGCCCAGAATTCCCTTGAATCTGTTTGGAAATACGAACCGAACCCATCCACGGTACACTGCGCTACCGGGTTTGGGTGTAACGGAGCCTCATTTGACGAGTTAGCGATATCACATGGCTCCCTGACTTCTCCTTTCACTGGCCACCACCGCCGCCGATTAAAGCGACGCAATCCGAGTCATAAAACAATAGCCCAGATATGGAGTACTTCGTGGAACGAGTACTATGGGTACTATGCTCCAGTGCCCAGATCCGTTGGGTCAAAGAGATTGTCGCGTCGCGTTGCTTATTCAACAGAAAGACACTGCACACAATAGCCTAATTTCGGACACCTTTTGTGGCCACCTCAGCATTGTGGGGACATTTTCACACTCCAGTTTCAGTTCAGTCTTCGAACTAAAGGTAATTATTGTGCAGCCTACGAGGCTTTCCATTCTAAGGGCCCCCGTACATTCATCGAATCGATTCTCGATAGAAGTGATCCGAGCCCGGAGAAACTCAATTTAATTGGCCGCAGCCCACGCTTTTACTTTTGGCTTTTCATATTTTATATACACATATTTATATACATATTTATACGCTTTAACGGCCACTTTAGACCTCATTCCATATGCCGGGCACAAGCTCAACCGTCAAAAAGCCAAAATCAAGCAATTATTTATGCTAAATGTGTGGAAGTTCTTGATGCGATCATCATCATCAATCGGGCATAGTTGGGAAAGTTGTCGTTTTTATTTTTTATTTGAACTTCCGCTTGATATGGCAGAACTTTGATGCCAAATATAAATCGTAAGCACTGAATAGTAATATTTGAATTTAACATTAGCGCCTATTCAGTCCTCGCAGAGCACTAGCTCGTTAATTTTTTTCTCATTCCCCATTTTTATCTTACAGTGAGCTCGGTTAATTACGCGCCAGTTTCGCTCGCATGCTTACATAATAATTAGAAAACGCCGCGCTCTTCTCTCTTTCTGCGCCAAAGAACGTGTTAAAACGAAATTTAATTTAAGTATGAGAAGCGGCCCAAAGAGCCAAGACTAATAGACGGTTTCTGCTCTTTGTGGTGGCCACTTCCTGCTGTGCAGAAGACAGGTTAATTATGCAGATGTATCTCGGGACCTGGGAACGCGGCCTGGGGGCGTCACTCATTAGGCAATAGGAATGGAATCACCTCCAGCCAGCATCTCGGGTTGCCCGTGCCCGTGCCGGTGCCCATGCCCTGTTCTTTCATTCTTTATTTCAATTACCCCACGTGGGCGCAGGCTTAAAATGTTGAGAACATTCAATAAAACCTGTGATGATTAAATTCCCAAAAGAAAAGTGGGCTGCACTGGGAAAAATAATTTCTATAACAAAGTTAAAAACATTGCATTTAAAGAAACAACTGAAGATTAATGTAAAGGCGTTAAATACTCAAATTGCTTTCCATGTCAAGAAAATATTATCAGAAATGATAATATTGAGAAATAATATTAGATTTTGATAGGTTCTAAGTAAGAAATTGTCAGATTTGCGATAATTTCAAGAAACAAGCCATGGATTTTATGAAGAAGAACTGATATCATAACATTTATTTATTACAGTGCCTTAAACAAATTTTCACATTCTACGTTGTAGATTGAAATATAGCTTGACATTTTAGTAAAAGGAGTATTTTTGACTTTTAGTATTATATTATTAAAAAAATTTGTAAAAGTAAAACCATGATACCTATTCTCTAGGTATATATTTTGTGGCGATGAATATTTTTCGAAATATTATTCAAAATGTTTGGTATGGTTCAATATAGAACTTTTTCTCTCTGTGCTGCTGTAGGAGCATGCATAAATTTCCAAAGAAACCCAGTGAGGCGTAGCGCGCGAAGCTTCGCTTTTTCAGCGGAGGCTAGCAGGCAGGCGTTCGCCAACTTTGCGCAGCCACTGTGCATAGAAAGCCACGCTTTGGTGCCGTCGCTGCTTTTGTGCTGCTGCTGCTGTTGCCTTTCTGCTGCTGCGAAGTCCACAGCAACTGCCACTGCCGCCGGCTACGTCAGTCGTCAGTTCTGCATTAATGAGAGAGCAGTTAGGTACGCTCGCTCGCACGCTCCGTGTGGTCGCCCCCCTACGTAACCAAGAGTCGCCAGCCCCAGCCAGGCAGTGTGTGTGTTTGTTGGGATCTGCGCCCGCTCCAGATGGAAACGCCGTGATAGGGGGAAAAATCAAGCGGAGAGAGATGCCAAATAAAAGTAAACTTATTGGGGGGAAACTCGTTTGGGCCATCCATCTCTCGGCGCAGCTCTCTCTCTCGATTTTGATTTTCCCCCCAAATCAGATGCGTCTTCTGCGCAGTCGCAACACGGCACTGCTGCGATGCGCTTCGGGAACGCTGATCGTACACCACTGGCTGGCTGAAAATAAAAAGAAAAGCCTAGGAAAGCCAGGAAAATAGAAACGCAGTGCGATCGTGAAAATGCAAAAGTGTGAAGTGAATCGCGTGTCCAATGAGTTCTGTACTAAGAAATGTAATTGAATTCCGGGCCATATTCGTAACCACAAACAGCGGCTGTGGAGGCTATGGGAGGAACTCCTCCCCATAGTAATAATCCCATAACAGCTGTCATTGATATGCGTTGGCGATTTGTGCGGAATGGAAAAAAATAAAATAAACCAATAATAACAATAACGAAAAGCACGGCAAAATACCATATATATGAAATAAAAATAAAACGAGAGAGCAAGACATTCAATAAGCGGTTCAGGGCCAGGCTCTGAAGGTGTTGCCAATTTATTTTAAAAGTCTGCGCTTTTTGTTGCCTTGCTGTCGTCGTTGTCACGTGATAACTTGTTCGTTCCACTTGCATAAAAATATTGTTATTTTCTTGACACACAAATGCGCCTGCAAGTGGAGGCCTTAATTAGCATGATGTTTACGAAAATAAATAAATAAACACAAAAGGCGAACTGTCGCTAATTGTAAATGATTTCTTTTCAAGTGCAGTGCAATTATAAAATTCCACCCTCCATTTTAGCTGGAAAAGGAAAGAAACCTCGCAATAATTCCCACAAAACCCAGTCGAATCGAATCAAATCCAAACAAAATCCGCTTTGTATGCACCGACCAACAAATGCAAGAAAATGACAAGTTCTTCTGCACCTACAAGCAATACAAAGTCTGTCCCAAGATGGAAATACCAACGACTAAGTATCTAGCCGACTATCTGTACGTGGTGCACGAGGATGTTCCCTTCCGATACTATCGAAAAGTAAGTGGGGACTTTATGGCCATTAGGGGAGGGCCATCATGCATGATATGGCATATGATATATGCCCCTATAACGCTCGTCATCTGCACGCTCATAAACTCTGAATGCCGCTCCGCTGGGCTATATATACTATGTATACTGTGCCTGTGTGCGTGTAATTTTTTGTTTACATTTTCACCGTGCGGTTTTCGCTTTATTAACTGCGTTTACCTGGGCGTCACGTTGTTGCCGCTCCACCTTTGGGTGATGCTGATGCTGGCCGATGTTACCGCCGCTCTCCTGAATGAATTTCACTTAAAAGCACTGGCTAACGATTAGTGGTACCCTGTAGGAGATGAAAGGGTTCTGGGGAGTATAGCTTGGTCTGCGGTCTTAATTGGATTTCAATTAGATTTACTCTTAATAGATATAAGTCGATATAGGAATATATGATAAACATTTGGCAAAAGCTTTCTTACCTTTAAAAATACCTAATTTATTATAGGAACATAATTGTAGAAAGTAAAGTTGTCAGAAACAACAATAACACTTTCATTTAATGGCTTAAGGTACTTCTTAATACATAGTTCTAATTGAAATTTATTTATAGTTTCTTAAAAGAGTGAAATCAGAACAAGTGATTTTTTTAGTGATTATATTTCTAATGCCTAATTTCTAAAGACGGTTTCCAAGGTATTCCTGTAGTTGTTAGACCTCAAAATGCTTTTTGTTCGTTTATTATATATATTTTTTTCCGCTTTGAAAGCAACCAAAGTGTAGACTGTTGTTAGTGGCTTTGCTGTATTTTTTGCGGGCGCACATCTAATGGGCTTATGCTGTACATTTTGCAGATGACTTATTAGAGCCATGAACGAATTTTGGTCGTCGCTTAATAAGATCTCCCGTAAGGGTCGCCGTACGCGGGCACTTTCTTTTGTCGCTCACTGTGAGCAAATACAAAGAACTAAGGTGGGGGGAAACTCGGAGCTCGAGGAATATGAGTCGTAAGACAAATAAACAGAAAGCAAAATTGTGTAATTAATGAAAATAAAGCGAAGCATAGCGAAATTACACAAGTCGAAAGCGGAAGTGCCGGAAATGGCGGCTACACTCGCAGCTCTGTAGGTGTATCTTTTTGTTTTTGATTTTTATTTTCTGTTTGTTTTTGTTTGATGTCGGCGGATGCGGCAGCTGTGACTGTGACTGCAAATGCCGCTATTTGCCTGAGTTACCTGCAAAAAGCAAACCCAACTGCGTTTGCATATGCCAGCAATTTGTCAATTTTTATTTTCTCATCAGCTGAGCAAATTTTTGGGTGGCATTTGAAGAAAAACTAGCTTCCTCTTACTTTCTTTGCATGGGAAAGAAAACAATATTTGTGAGCTGAGACTTAAAGATTGCTAAATATAATATATAATTGATTTATATTTTATTCTAAGATATTTTCAAATATAAGTTAATTATAATAATCTTAGAGAACTGGTATGCCCTTTTATGTTGTAGTAAAATGTTAATAAACCAGTTTTTAAATCATATTCATGATCAATAAGGGGTGTGACTTTATCATTTTAATTTATACTGCAAATCAATCAAACATAATCTCTTAGTCTTCAAGCATAGGAGTCTTTGTTAAAGACAGTCACATCCACTCATAAAATATACAGAAAATAAGTAGTAGTAACAAGAAAAGATAAGAATACAACTGTGTTCAAAAAAATTTGTTAGCTTATTTGGCTCTATGGATTTTCTACTTAGCTTATTAAATGAGTGGGCATCATTAGTTAAAAACAATATTTAATACGAATAAAGGTATAGAAATATTAAATTTCACATTTTTGTTGGCTTGCATAAAATTAAAGCTGATGTTGACCTATATTTTATTAACTAATTCCCTCCTATTTCAGACGAAATGCTCGGTGTTCCGTGGGCTCGTGCTCTGCCTGTGCCTGAACCTGAGCTATGCCAACGTGGTCCGCTTCCCACGTGAGCTGGATCGCTACGGATCGGCGTACCTTGTGCCCTACGTGGTGTTGCTGTTTCTAGTCGGCCTGCCCATGATCCTGCTGGAGATCTCCGTAGGCCAGTTCTTGGGCCAGGGAGCGGCGCATACCTGGCGGGCCTCGCCCATCTTCAAAGGTGAGTCGGGCAACTAAACTGAACCCCGCGAGAACTTTTTCTGAATGTGTCAACTTAGTGAGCCAATCAGGGCGAGTGAGAGGGAGCAACAGGTGTTGCATACTTTTCGGCGGGCAACAGGTGCACAGAACGGCGCAGCAGTGAACGCGAACTGTGTACGCCTCGTGGGGAAATTTGGGGGTGACCGGAAAGCTGCAGCTTTTTGCATCCCCCATTGCAGGATGCAGAGCTTCGGCGAAAGCTCATGGCTGGCTGAGTGCGTTGTTGCACTTGTGCACCTTGCGATTCCCAAGTCGCTGTTCCGGATGGTGTTGCATAAATAGCCGCATCGCCAGGACCTTAGTCGGGCGGTCGCGCATTCCGCAGCAACGACGGTTGGACACATCCCGTCTCATCCCCCACTCTCTCGAATTGTGTCCGTTGGTAGCCGAAGTTACGATTGCAAAACTTTCGTCATCCCTCTCTCACTCTCTGAAGCAAAAACAAAGCCAGGAGCACAGGAGCAACTAAAGCAAATAAAACAGAAAATGAGCAGGAAAAAGCAAAATCAACAACAGCAAAAGTCTAAAACATATAAATACGAAAATCACGAATCGAAAAGATAAATGACAAAAAGAGAACAAAAAATATCAGACCAAAAGTATATCAATGCAAACAAAAAAATCTAAAAAATACACATAAAAAACACTACAAAAAGAGAAGACTAAACTTAAATGTGACCTAGTAGATAAATCATCATCGTGTTATCAGGACGACCGTAAAAAATCTCTGAAAAATCGCAAAAAAAATATTAAAACCGCAAAATGCATTGGTGTGTGTGTCCCGTTCGTGTAATCGCTGGCGCGCCACGCCCCTCAGCCCCTTACATCCGCCACCCCTCCCGGGACCCAGGATGCGCCGCCAACCATCCGCCACCCGGGACCAAAGCCCAGGACCCCATCTCTCTCTCTCCCCGCCGAGGACCTACCATCCTCCTCCTCTCAGCAGTGTCCATCAGTGTCCGTCCCAGTTTGCGGGGCAGACGGGCGAATCGTTGGGCGGCGGCAGGACTACTCACAGGACATCCAGTAAAATCGTCGCCGCTAACTGAATAACAACAAATTGAAAATCGAACTCTGCCGCCCGCCGGCGCCCCCTCTGCCAAAGAGCTACGCGATTTGGGGCGGGGCTGGACCGGACCGGCAGCGGAAGTACGGAAATGGATGCGGAAGCGGAATCGAAAACGGAAATAGGCAGCGGCAGAACGGAAACAGGAAAATGCGGGTGGCTGCGGTGTGGGTCGGGGAACACGGGCGCGTCCACAAAAAATAACCATAGAGACGTTTAAGGCAAATTCTAAATGAACAAAAGTATAAACCAAAAACAATTGTAACGAGAAACAAACGAATTCAAAAATGAGCAATATGAGAACAAACAACTAATAATGGCAAAAAGCAAAAACGACAACTGCAAATTACGACACAACACCTTCGAAAAGACCTCAGTAATAATATAAAGTAAAACACCAACAACAAAAACACGTGAATGCTTGGTGGCTGCAAAGGAATGCCTTCGTTGTATCGCCCTTTTTTGTCATTTGGCGGAAAAGCATTAAATTTAGTTAGGAGGTTTTTATAAATTACAAAGAAACGTTTAATAAAATGTAGACTAGGGAAATATATAAGCTAGCTTGAGCAATTAATTTATTCATTTACGAAGAACACCTGTGCATATGAAAATTTAATTAAGGAAACTTATTACCGTCAGTAAAACGCTTTTGGGTTTAGTTTATGAGTTAACTTCGAAATGTAAATAGATGTAAATATTTTCATTGAGACTCAGTAAAGAATCTTCAAAACTATTAAAGGCACCTAGGCGTATGAGCAATATTTTAAGGAAATTCATTATTACCTTTAAAACGGTTACGATTTTCCTAGTAATGGCCTACGATTATTATGAAATAAGTAAAATGTAATTGCCTATAAAGGAATATCCCCAAAAAGCATAATTATAGAATATCTTATATTAGGAAGGACACCTGTGCGTATGAGCATTTTATTAAGGAAACTCATTACCGCCATGAAAACCAATTCATATTCATTCATACTTTTCCAAGTTTATGAACCATAATAAATCCGAATAATGTGAAACAAGTGTCTTTGAAGAAGTATCTTAAAAAAAAGAAACTATAAGGCAATTATGCGCCTTTTAACACCTAAATAAAAGCCCGAAGGCAATACTTAATTTATTTCAAAATACTGACGTCTGCTTGTCTATATTTCATTGCGAAATCAGTAAGCTCGTTGAGTGAAGAGCGGTTTCACGAGTGAGTGGAGCGCAGCCTATAATTACGATAAATGTGGAAAATGATTCGTGGCACGTGCTGATTGCTTATTACCAGCAACGAATCCGAATGAATGAGCACAGAACGCAGTTTTTTTGCTCCTTCACCTTTTTGCAATGTATGAAAAACGGTGCTTGTAACGGAGACCCACAGACACAAACACAACACAAAGCTCATAAGCATAAAGAGGAAGTGTAAAATTATAGACAAAACGGAGGGCATTGAAAAATACGGTTACTACCAATTAAAATATTTTATTCATACTTTTTGAAGCCACCAAACACACACCAAACCCTAAAAACCTTTAAAACCCAAATTATTGTTGTATTTTGGACAATTATCAATGTCATCTTGGGGTAGTTCCCCCATCAATTTACAATACAAATTAACAGCTTTTGGGTGTGTTTTTAAGGTCAAAACGATCTGGTTTGGCGAATAGTTTTTCAGTGGTAGTCGCAGACGCAGAATATGTTATAATATGTAAATGTAAAAATCTCGTTCTCATTTATAACTAGTTTTCACTTGAGCTCTTTTCAAATGAATGCTTTTTGGTCTGGCTTTGGCTTTTTATGAATTTCGCCATTTAAATGACAAAAGTAATTTAATTAACTGAGCTCCTCCTCTTCCGCTCTTTTGTGGTCTGCTGGCGAGGTGAGATTTATGTTTTGTACTTTGAGCAGATAAAAAAAAATTTCAGGATATGGATTTGAGATTATAACGGAAAGGTCCTAGCAGAATTATATTTACAGTCTGAAATTAAAATATTTAATAATAACATTTTTCTCCATTTCCAGGAGCCTGCATTGTCAGTCGCTTTGCCTCGTGGCTCTCGGCCATTTGGGTGTCCTTGCAGGCCGTGCTGGCACTGGCCTACATCGGGATGTTCGCCTCCAATGACCTGCCATTCCGGGAATGCGCCGGACCCGTGAAACTAAGAATGGTAGGTACTCCTTTTCTCCTAAAGCAAACCAGCTTAATGTCTCAATTTCTCCTCCGCAGAGTGGCTACCTCCTGATGGGCACCAGTGGACAGGAGTGTCTGCAGCAGACCTTCCTTACGCCCTTCTGGCGTAATCCTTTATACTTTGGCCTGCTGGCAGCGGGCCTGATAGGTCTCTGGATAGTGGTAATGCTGTGGTAAGAAAACTGATTTCCAAAAAATTATATATTCCAACAGAATCATTCACTAATCATGGTCTTTATCCCCCAAAACAGCACCCACAATGCCAAGATTCTGCGGCGAAGCATCTTCGTCTATGGGTTGAGTGGACTGCTCCTGCTGTGCACCCTCACCGGCTGGGAGGTACGCAACTCCTTCAGCCGCCACTACTTCCCGGAACTGTGGGGCTTCGACGCCAGCCTGCTTGCCGAGAGCAACATCTGGTTCAACGCCCTGATGCAGGTGCTCTTCTCGGTCAACTGCGGCTTCGGGGCACTGCCCATGGTGACGGGCAAGTTCCTATACAAAGGCGACGCTGTGAGAACCTCGGTGGTGTACCTCTGCTTCAACCTGCTGATCAACGCCATCGCTGTGACCCTGTTCATGGTTCAGTTCGATCTGTCGGCGAATGGTTACCAGAACATGGAGGAGCTGAAGCCCCTGACCGCCATCTACGACCGGGTACTCAACGGCTCCAAGGAGGGCGACAGCCAACTGCTCCAGCACCTAGTGCCCTCGTTGATCTATGTTCTGGTGATCCTCGCCGCCATGGTATCCATCACGGTGGCGGTGTACACCTCAACGCGGCTCGTGCCACGACGTCCCAACTATGTGATCTGCCTGATCGGACTCGTGGTGGCAGTGATGTCCTTTGCCGCGCCCAAGTTCCTCATCGCCCGCGTGCTGGATTCGCGACTGGTTGGCACTATGGTGGTGACGGCCCTGGTGTTCGAGCTGATAGCCATAACCTGGATCTACGGGGCGAAGAACATCTACACCGACCTAGAGTTCTCCATCGGCCGGCCCATCTTCCGGGTGTGGATGTGGCTGTGGGTGACGTGTCCGGCCGTGCTCACGGGCATCCTGGTGTGGTGGTGTGCGGACGACGACCAGTACGACCTGTTGGCCGAGTACTTGCCCCGCTGGGCCCCCATCCTATTCGTACTGGCTGTGATCCTGATCATAGCCTGCGTGCAGATCTTCCGGCAGGTGGAGTACAACTTCTTCGGCATGATCTGCGAGGCATCCAAGCCGGCAAAGGAGTGGGGACCCGCGGATCCGCTGGCGCGGCATTCCTGGAAGCAGTGGCGATCGGTGTGCCAGGACACGGGTCGTCGGGACTTCACCCTGCGCCGACGAGGCACCCGCGATTACACGCACTCGATCAAGAAGGGCCAGTACTCGAGTGCCGCGAAGTACGGAGTCCAGAACGGCAATGGTGGCGTCGGTGGTCAGACCCAAACCCAGATGCACCAGCAGCACTGGAAGTCCTCCACTCCTGGCAACAGCTCGCCCAACTATAGCGGCTCCATGTTCGGGGACTCGGCCATCGAGGAGGACATCAGCGTGGACAAGTTTCCGGGCATCACGCAGCAGCAGTACGTGCCCTTCCAGGCGAGCGGTGACACCAAGTCAAGCAGCAGGTACTCCCAGCGAATGCGCCAGACTGCCCAGCCACAGACTCAGATCCGACCGCCGCCCAGGGAGTCGGTGGAGAAGCACCGCGAGGTGGTCTACATACGTCGCCTGTCCGACGGAGGCAGTGGAAACGGTGGACACGCCACCAGGATAGAGATTTCGCCCTCCAACGAGTCCATTACCTATGGTAACGGCAAGAGCAGCCACCTCTCCTCCGCGGCCATGTCCCGCAATCCGCTGGGACGTTCCACGGGTTGCCTGGCGGCTCCTGTCCAGCCGCCGCCGCCCAGTGTCCATGTGAAGCGGTCGGCCAGCTCCGTGGTCAATGTGAACTCTCACAAGCTGCCGCCGGGAGGGGCCGGTGACCACATCTGCTGGCGCAAGTTCAACGTCAACCCGCAGGAGTACTCCACGGAGCTGTGAGACTGGCCGGGCGGCCGGAGTAGGAAACGAAGCATTCACATTCAAAAAGACTTGTTGCATCCAAAACAAACGTATCTGTATCTGTAATCCGTATTCACCTAGTTGTAAGCCACGAGTAATGAAGCATGCCCATACGGAAAGTGTATCTTCTAGTTGCGAGCTGTACATAGAGCATCCCTAGATATAGTTCTACGATCTAGTTCCTTAGCTTAAGTCGATGAAATTCCGTTGTCATTGTTCTTCATCATCTGGAGGTCAGGAGGAGAAAGAAACCAACCATGAATTGTAGCAATTGAATTAACCGTAGTCCTAAGTTACATAGTCCTTAGTCCGATGACCCGCTGTCCTATCCATTGTAAAGTTACACTGAAACACAACGATTTCGAAAACGATCTTATGTAATAAATAGTACGATTAGTAAATTATGATCGACCGTGTGTGTGTTTCTGTCCGAATTATATGGCTATTAAATATCAAAGTTCGGGTATTTATCAAGTCGGGTGCTAAATTTGTTTCCTAATCACGGAACGTTCTTGCTTAAATATCTCAAGCGAGCAATCGGGTTCCAGAATTTTTTAAGGAACCAGAATTTCAATTAGCATACATGCTAGAACATGATCGGTGGATCGTGTCAGATGCTTCTGCCGCCGCTAACTACCAAAATCCAGCTCCGAATTTATATATTCCGCTATTTTGAGCTATAAATTTTGGAAACAAATTTGCACAAAATGGTTTCGCGAACGAGATTTGTATTTTGGCAAGTGAACTTCCTACGATGCCAGTTAAAATTGGCAAGAATCTCTTTCTTCTGGGAGCCTGTAGAGCAAGTTATGCTGACGCAAGTGAAATCGAAAGCCGATGAAGTCAGTTTCAGTTTCAGTTTCATTTTCAGTTGTGCTTAATTTATCGATTTTTCGATTATGATTACCGTTATCTCAATGGGTTTTGTCTTCGATTATATCAATGATTCGGATGTTATAGGTAGCGCTTTGTCTAGATTGATATTGAGATTCCTGGCTTTTGTTCAGCTTGAATACTACTCATCTGAAGGCCTAAGATTCATTTTATTATTTAAGCTTATTTACTTGTTATTCATATTTCAAAATGGCCATTGTGGATTTTATAGATTTATATTTAACAAGGCAAGTCAGATCTAAAAGTATTTAATATATTTGTAAAATATATTTAATATATATTATTATGAAGATTACATATTAGATATTTCAGGATGAAAACTATATAGATTAAATTTTTTAAAGTTAAATTTTCATCGTTGCTATGTTTACATTCTGAGGCCGGGCAGAGGAATTTGTTTCAGTCCAATGCAAGGGGTAAGTGCGTCGATGCTGCTGATGTTAATGGGTACTTTAATGTTAGATTAGTTTTACAATAATCTACTTTTACATTGGAAATTAAACATTGGTTGTTATGTTCCCAAGACTGTTAATGCTTATTTTCCTACCATCTTTCTAAATTTTAGATTAGTTTATTATGAAGCATTGGTATTTAACAACAATGTAAGCTTGAAATAAACTTCAATTGAAATGGCATACGCAACATTATACTTTCTGTGCTTGAAAAAGAATATTAATCACTCAACGTAATGTTTTATTATCTGCTGAAAAGGTTACCTGCTCTAAAATCACATTTTGAGTTGAAAGTGTTTCTAACATGTGCCGCAAACATATTTTTACTATTTACTAATTACTCTAGTCAACTGAGAGATTTATGGAGCCGTGAAAAGGAAAATTGAGCAATTACAAGTTAATTTGCATCGAAAATGTGATAGATTCTCGAGGCGAATTAATAGCGCTAAAGAAGTGCGAAGTTCGGCCATTAAGTGGTCAGTCAATGGCTGTTTTGGCCACTTCTGAGCTGATTCCAGCTCTTGTTCGGCTCGCAGAGGGGGGCCTTGAATGGGGCATATCGAATGGATGAACAAGCGTGTGATGTATGGCTCGAGTTAATCTATTCCACATAGAAATATAGTTTGGCCGACGCGCAGAACTGCATGGCGGTGCGCGGCTCCCATGGCGGAGTGTCCATCATTAAGGCAGTCACTAAAATGCTAATCGATGCTCGGCAGGTACAAGTGGCTATGTTTGTATCTCTCACTATATGTGTGTATTGGGGTGTATGTATCTTGGTTGTGGTCTTCTTCCTCTGCTTTGCATAATACCCACACACAGACACAGAGCCAGAGCCAGAGCCAGAGTTGGTGCTGGCCACAAACTATTTTGTGGCCGAAGCAGCCACGAATCTTGTATTACCAGCTGACGTATTTGCTAACTGATGAATTTTATACAAATTTGATACACTCGAGGTGAACTTGATTCGGTTTGTTGTCTTATGTTTTCGGATAGAAGCATCTATGTCTAAATGTATCTCCGTGCAGAAGCAGCGGCAGCGGCAGCAGCAGCGCCGCAACGAGTTTTGTTCGCGGTTTTAGTTTTTATATGAAAATTCAAATTAAAGCTAATAAATACTTAGGCGTTCATTGTGGCTCTGGCCCGCCGAACTTTATCTGAAATTCATTAGAAAACTGGTCCATCTAACCTTCGAGTCGAGAAGATGCCACCGAGCGGGGACTGGACGGGGACTTCACACTGATTGACGTCTGCGGATTGCATAATACAATTAAGTTGGCGCTAAACGCCTGAGAGGCGATGTCAATCCGAGTTAATGCTGCCAATGACACGCAAGGATAACCGAGGATTATCCGGCGCGAAGTTACCGGATTAAGGAGCGATTTCCACTCAAGGCCCAGAAAGGCGGAACTCCCAGTATTTCACATGGAATGCCCACAAATCACAAGAGTCTCGTTGAAAATTAATGGCCAACTGTGAGAAACACGGCCTCTTGGGCGCCTTCACATCTACAGAACAGTGTTCGTGGTTCCCAGCAATCACACACTTCTCTCCAGACATCGATAAATTAATAATATTAAAAGTATATACAGTATTTATGGGCTCTGGCCAGTGCGTCAGTGTGTGAGGCCTTATACAGCCTTTTCTTGAATTAAATTGATATTGGCAAAAGCTACATGAGATCGAAGAGGGAATACTCTTGAAGTAGAGTTGGGGAGATCTCCATAAATGGGTATTATTTTTTATACCCTTGCAGGGTATTATAATTTCAGTCAGAAGTTTGCAACGCAGTGAA